>CM032661.1:39673672-39692489 GCA_019095985.1 Streblospio benedicti
ATCCTTACATAATGATAACGCCCACACAGAGTGTTGAACACCAGAAGTTTTGAGCTATTCTCAGTCAGTTTCATCTGAAAGTACCCACTAATGGCATGCAAAGTAGACAATACAGTACAACCACTCAGTCTAATTGCTATTTCCCATGGGGTGTTGCTCTCTATAAATGGCTTTATTTAAATCTGACGGATCAATGCACAATCTTACATACTCTTACTAGACTACTGACCCAGAGTGTTGGCTCACTGACTTTAGGGAACGATCATAAATAACGATACTGGGGGGGTCGTCCATTTTTTTCGGCTTGAAGAAAAAGTTTACAGACCCCCCCATCAACATTTAAAAAGTTAATTATTCCCCCAAGGAATCAGAAAAGTTGAACCCCCACCTTTTGAATGGATCGTTATTTATGATCGTTCCCATAGCTATTATTTTGTTATGTTCCAATGTATCTAATTATGCCTTAACTTAAGCCCTCAAAGGTGCATGTACTGTACAAGGTGTGTGTACAACTGGTGCACATATTTTATGTCTACCTTTTAATTTCATATTCACCAGGGAGGCAACCTGTGGATGGACCAAAAACATATATCTATCTAATAAAGCATTGTAAGTCTTATCTGTGACAACTATATTTACTCTCTTTACAAGATTAAATTTTGCAATTCTTGTCTTCCCAATAGATTCCTTTTGCATTGTCCAAAACAACAAATGAAACAATTAACATTATGTCACCAATTTTGCAATTTTACGCTAATTTCACCATAGGCATATTCCCTTTACCATGAATACCATTTATTCGTACGTCAGTATTTTTAACCTGGTTAGTTAAATCTAACAATTTTACTGTATTCAGACTTAGAATGTTACATCTGGCTCCAGTGTCTAACTCTAATTGTACTACCTTTCTATCAATAATGGCTTTTTATATTCCATTCACTCTCTGTTTCATGTACATTGTGAATTTTAGTATTGTCATGAAGACAATTTACATCATCATCAAAATTATCAGTTTCATTATTAGTTATATGATCAAAATTAAAAAGCATAAAAAATCTGACATTCTCTAGTTAGAGAGGCCCGAATCAGTTGTGGCCTGCATTTGGATTTTACACATGGACTACCTTAAACACCTGGTGACCACTGTACTCCAGTGCACCCTCAGGGGCGGTGGGAGGGGTCTCTTCAATAGGTTGGGCAGGTACTAGTACTATGTGTCACCCGATAGGGGTACCTCTTAGCGCGATCCATCATGCTTTTTGGGTCATAATTTCCTTATCCATTATATCTTGGGATCATAATTTTCCAATCTATTATAATTTGAGTCATACTTTTGCAAAATGAAGACATTTGTTTGAAGACAAGTTTTGGTTATGTAGTTTCAAAACCACTTTGAACACCTTTGTTCACATAAATATAGTGACGATCACCTGTGTCTAACATTCCTAATATAAAGTCAACATTGTTTTGGTTACAAGTGCAATGTTCAGACGCCACTGAGCTATATCAATCTAGTTTTATTTTACTTAATTTTTAGAAAAGTTTTAAAAATACTTTTGAAATTACGTTTATTGCTTTTATAAGATTTATTGGTTACATTCATTGTCGTTTGGCATACACTTTCTTATCTTGCAAAAGGCCACAAAATACAACTAAAATAAAGCAGCACTTAATTCCTGGTGTATGAAGATACTATTTCTTAAGCTCTTAGACTCTAAATCTAGAAATAAGAAAAATAAATATATCATTATAAAGTGGGAGAGAAGACTTAATCAAGAATGTTACAGGGTGAGTTATGATTTACAGTTGTAAAGTCCTCATGAGTGTGCAACTCAACTTTGGAGTGCATTATGCATTGGTGGCTGGGACCATTAGCAACAAACACAAGAACAACACTATCAGTTTTGTATGATGCAGAAATTAAATTAAAAAGAAATAATATGTGTTGATTTATGTTGCCTTCTTAGAATAATCATCTGTTTTTTAATATGCATACAAATTTTAATTGTTGATTTCTCAGTCGAATATTTAAGTTTAAATATTTATTAATGGAGGAGAAAAGTTTAATTAGATTACAAGTGTTGAATGATGATGTTGAAGATTTTTTTAATTATTTTGATTATTTAAGATGTCCAAAAGATATTTCTCTGAAATATATAATGTGACATCATGTATGTGGAAACGGTCTCATTTATAAAGTTATGTTCTTTTTTTCTATACTCAAACAAAAATTAAGATTTGAAAAGAAGACTTCAGTCTTGAAAACAGTTAATAACAAAATGGATTGTACAAGTTTGGTAATCTGTTTGAGTAAAAAAAAGGAACAACAATACTATAGGCGTATTTGATATTTAGATTAATTAAATAATTTTATATACACATAGATTAGATAACTGTTATATCAGTATATTATTGGAGTTATGTTCTTCCGATAGTGTGTGTATTCATTTTAAAGGAAAAAATGTTTGGCTTCAGTATGGAGGCAAGATGGAAACTTCTAAAAAACATAGAATTATGATATTTCAAAATATTTGATTATTTTACAATTATCTTTTCATGTATCTTTTTAAAGATAATCAATCTACACTGTTATTGCTTTGGTCTATATTTGGAGTAGAATTTTTTTTGGATATTGTCAAATATTCGATAGAATTAGTGTAATTACTTGTGTCAAGCGTTTGATTCTATGCATATATGATTTTTAAAATACATTGCAAAAAGAAGGGTGCAGAGTTGTTCCTAAATATGTTATTTTTCAGAACTGATTACCCTTTATTTTAAGTCAATGTGGTAGCAGTTAGAGTTGTGAGTACTGCACCCCTAAAGAATCAAAGAATGAATTGATATTGTGCATTCAAGTTTATGAATACAAAAAATATTAATAAGTTGTTTCAACTTAAAACAGAGTTTAAATGTATTATAACACATGGCATCTATATAACAAAAATAGTTTCAATTCAATGTTGGATAATTTATGTATTAGGTTGATCATTGAATGGTAAAAAATATACAACAAACTGATTTTTGTTCAAGGATTTACATATATATATTTAAAGTTGCATGTATTTAGTTGCACAAATGTTTCTGTTTTTCCCCAAATACTATCTAAATTCTATAGGCATGATAAAGTAGATGTTCATGTTAATTATAAGTGTCACTTTCTCCAAAGCTATAACATAAATCAAAGGTTGTGTGAATGAAAATACTGTAATTAGCTACATGTAACTGTAAGCAACTGAATGGCGGGATCGTTAACCATTGCCAAAGATTTTGTAAAAATTAAATGATATTTTGGTTTAACTGATTGACCATAACATTCATAACAACATGATTGTAGAAGTTCGAATACACAAAATCCTCTGTTGTCATCATGGCAAATATATTGGATTGTACAATTAGCATTGAATGTTAAAAATGTGATTCATTTTATAATGATTTTCATAATTTTAATTTTTGACTTTTGTTTCATATTCACATTATTACCAACTATTCATTGAAAATTAAATCACTTACAGAAATGCTTATCGTTATATGCCATATTGTATAATAATCTCACATATCTGTGACGCAACTGATGTACACAACATGACTGTTAATTTTCAAACGAAATTCAATGCCAAATTATTTTAAATCTGCAATAACTAAAATGAAAATTGGTAGCGCTAATTTGTATGTCAATTGTTTAATAAAACAATGTTGATTTTAATACATTACATTATAACAATGTATTTCATTACACATGTACCGGTGAATCAGGATTCAATTGTTCTGAAAGAATATTGTTTCATAAGACCAAAATCACAAAATACAAATATTTTATCCAAACATATCAAACAAGATATCTTTGTATAGCTTGGTAATTTATCAATACACAATAATATGATATTAGTCTATTATTGATATCAAATTGATTTTTAATCTTATCATCAATAGAGCCGTTAGTGAGTTGCTTCAATAGGTGCAACACTAAATCAACAATAAATATATGTGTCTGATTAGCTATGGTTGTATCCCCATATTATTAGACTGTATGTTTCGAAAAATAGAACATTTGTGTATTGATCGCTGTGAAAACATTTTAGTATTTATGAGTGATTTTAAGCCTTTTATTATTATGAGATAAAACAACAATACTAAATACGCTTTCCTCCATCGTTTAATAATACAATCATCAAAAAATATTCGTTGCATATGATATTGAAAATGATTTGACATTAGCACCGGAATTATCAAGTCAAGTTTATATCACAAGTATAACAAGCAATCTACAATATTTTGCACACGAAAAATTGAGCAGTTTAAATTATGGAATATTTGTCATCCCTTTGCTGTAATATAAAAAATGCTAACATTACACATCTAAACTGAAAAAAGTAATTGTAAATGAATTGATGAAAGTAACCGTATATCTCATTTATATTTGTGTATTTTTGTTCTTGCTAGCTGTTCAAAAAGGACCCAAAAGATGTTGAAATGCCAAAATATGCACTAGTTTTATTTTATTTAGATTTCGAAAGGAAAATTTTTAAACCTTATGACTCGCAAAGTAAGAAAAGAAAAGGCCCAATAAAATACATATGAGACATACTAACAAATTGCTAATAACAATATTACTATTCTTCATAAGTGGTTGAAAGAACTGTTTAGATGCCAAGCTTATAAATATATTAAAAACAAAAAATAATAATATTTTTTAACTTTGGTTTAGAACTACTACAGAATCCTATACTAAAAGTAACATTATATCTTAAGTGTATAGTTTTATTTGCCAGCTGTACTCTTGAGAAGATGAAATTTCGTTTAAAAAAGCTGAAATGTTGACTTTGTTAATAAAAACGTGTTTGAGCTCCAAAAGGCTCCTTTTCAAATTAAAACAAACAAAAGAAATGAAATACAAGCAATATACACAGTGCAAGATTACTATTATTAGTACACATAAGGAATAGATAAAATACTAACATAACAATATCATAAATAATATTTATGCTAAACTTATGTTTTTGAACTTTTCATATGAATTCATATTAACAATCTTATCAACAAAGTCAATTGTAAAAACAGCTGTTCTACTAATCATACATGGTACATGTGTTCAAATTACACTCAACGAACACCAATGATTGCACCTTCATATATTGATCCTTTTCAATTCCATATTTATCTTAAATAGTCAAAGGTCAAAACAGTTTCTACTCTAAATGTACTAACTAATATGCATAGCAGATAACAGCATATACAGACAAATCCATACAAACGCATACACTATACAAGCAAAAATAAATGCACTTTGCAACCTCAGCGGTAATGGCAAGAATTACAATTGTTTAATGAACCTACAGTGTAAGACAAATGAATCAATAATCTACTGATTGTACACAATTGAATAGAATGTTTACATGGTGTGCAAACAATGCATTAATACCTTAAGATACTCTAATTCTACAAAGGCTTCAAAATGACTAGTTTCAAATAAATGTTAATTTCCATGATGAATATATTTTTTCAGTTCAAAATCACGCCTCATATTCATATCACCATTCTTTCAAGACAAATATGATTCAATCATAATTTGAGCTGTAGGCTATACATTTAGCTAAGATGAACATATTTCAAATGAGAATAAAACATAATATAAGTGACTAACACAGTTATGATGATAACCGCAATCACCAACCCTGTGGGGACTTATGATGATTTAGAAATTATCTAAGCTATGTAACATAAGATTTTGAAAATCAAAATCTCCAGCAACCAACATCACATTTACACTAAATGTCACATCTATTACAAAAATTGAAGTCTATGCACTGTATATTCAAAATATTCAAACAAAAATGCAAATTAATAGCAAATATAACACAAATAAAAATACAATACATTAGAAAATAATTAATCAACAAGTAGATCAGTTTGGAAATACAATGTAGCTGCAGGCAGACTATAACAGTAAAATATCGCTGCAACTCGCACAATTAGGAATTTTGTAAACTTACGTAGTTTAATAAACCGCATTTATATGCATGATAATAATATATTGAAATTTTCCTTGTTGCTACATCTGATATATTGTTAACATCTCAATATCATCACATTATTACTGTAGTAAAAGTATCACAGTAATATAATCTTGTAAGTTACCAAGATACATGTACACCATGAAAAATATCATGTTTTGAAATAACTGTCACAAATTCACAAACACAAAGACGGCTACACTCATTAAAAAAATTCAATGTCAAACAAAATGTTTAAAAACCCTGGCTCATAGCTACCATAGATAATTTCCATGTGAGCAATGTATGAAAGTATAAAACTGGAAATGTGATAGGCCGTTCGAAACAAGTAGGCAATGGTCCCTTTCTGCCCTGTATCCGGAGCATCCATTATTATCCGTAATTCTCCAGTTCTGCCTTTGACATCGGCCACTCATACCAGTAGAATCTTTGATAGATGGTCTCTTTGAAATAGGATATTCTTACAGGCTTCTCCCCAGGCTTGCGCATTTCACCGGCAAATTCCCAATAATCACTCTCTTCACCAGGCTAAAAAGATAAGAAAATTGGATATATATTGAGGACCTAAAAGAAAAGGTAAACACTGGGGAGGAATAACGAGACCGGACACTGCCCATCAATATCTAAATGTTGTCACAGTTCCTGACCTCTTAATCCTTCTTCCCTCTTTCCCCTAAGAATGTGGTTCATAGACCAACATCTATCAAGAAACAAAAGATGTCATTCTTTGGTTTTTAGACTTTATCTCATAGTATTATTTTTTTAAATATTGATTTTATTTAAAAACTTTTGATTTGACTTTTCGTCTATTTCTGCTGTTAAGTTTATTTTTTAAATTGCTCAAATACATAGAAATACCTGTTATACATTCTTCATAGAATGTACTCATATTAACACTATTGGACAAATATTGGACAAATATATTACTAAAATCATATAAGGAAAATACCATAGCGTAATAGAAAAATATATTACAGAATATGAGCTGAAACAGATAATTTATGTAATATAATCTAATTTTATTTGTTTGGATATATCTCTCAAAACAACGAATAGTGTAAGTTTGTAATATTTTGTAATTATTTAGATCTAGAGTTGAGCTTACATTCAAATTAACATTGATATTTTCTTCTTAAAATGCAATGTTGAATAGATTGTCCAAGTTTCTAAATTCTATAAAGTTTTTATTGAAACTAGTTTCGGGTCATTAGGCTTTTTTTCAATCTTCATAAGAATTACTGTTCTTCAATATATACTATATATTTTAGTGCAATAGATATCAGCATCTTTATAACACCATAAACAAATCTACATCAATAATGGAATTATGCTACAATTATGCTATATTAAACCTATATAAATATAATGACCTTTAAATACTAGGGTGTATTAAGTGAAATATTTATAGCATTAATCACATCTATAATGTAACCATATTTACATGTAAACAATAAATAGAATACATTTGTAAATTTTAAAATCAACAAAGGCATTATGAGTAGAGGTACATCATACATATTATAATACTTCAAGAAAACACTATTATATGATAAAGAGAAAAGGTTTAATACTGCAACTGCTTGTGGTAATCTATATTGTGCTAAAATATAAATGTAAAATAATATAAATCAAAGAACAGTAGTTACACAGACCAACACATGGCTGATGGGTCGAAGTAAAATCAACAAATTAAAAATTACCAGTAGCAAGAAGATAATTCCATCATTGATTTCAAAATTAAAAAAGATATTCTACTTATTGTTTACATGTAAATGTGGTCACATTATACACGTGATTAATGTTATAAATACGTCATATAATACATCCTAGTATTTAAAAGTAAATATATACACATAAGTTTACCATTACATAATTGTAGAATAATTCCATTAATTTTGTAGTTTTGTTTATGGTTTTATCAAGACGTTCATATATAATACTGCACTAAAATATAAATAATTATAAATGTAAAATAGTACAATTTGAAGAACAGTTATTTTTATGAAGAATGAAAAGGAACCTATTGACATTAAACTAGTTTCAATAAAAACTTTATAAAATATAGAAGCTTGAACTGTTTATGCAATAGTGCACAGTAAGAAGTAAAAATATACTTACATATTATTTACAATGAGACGACATGCAGTTTACCATTTAAACTCTGTATTAAGTAAAATTGAGTGTACCAGGTATGCAGCATAAGGTCTCATTTTAAACTATAGTTTCTTTTCCGCTGCTTTATTCATCACACAAACAAATTAATAAAATACTAATTAATAATCTCAACACTTAAAACATCTATACAATCAGGAAATTAGGGTGGAGTTATAAAGTAAAGAAGACATAGTAAATACAGATTGTTGAACTATTATATAGAAATTAAATAATGTAAAATACTTATGGGGATTTAAGTTGACTTGATATTGTTATTAATATGTAATTTCATTGGTTTTTATTGAAAAGGAGACTGCAGATCTCGAAACTAGTAGTATTTTGTTAATTTGTTTGTGTTATGAAAAAAGCAGCGGAAACGAAACTATAGTTTATAATCTGTATTAAGTGGTTTTGTTTAGTATTACATTTTTCAATTTTGGAACAATCATATTTTTTTAATTAAAATCAGGTTGAAAAGGATACTAGAGAGTATGGAAACATGTTAAATAAAGAATTTTGGAACAATAGGTATTTTTATATTTCTGAGCAATTAAAAAAACTTAACACAGAAGAAAATTCAAATCAAATGAGATCATGGGCTGTATATCTAATCACCAGACTTTCATAGGCAGATCCGGGGGGGGGGGCAGGGGGCGCGAACCCCCCTTTTCCCACCAAAATACTTTATTTTCATAGGATTTTTCATGAAATCCCGTAAGTGCACCCCCCCCCCCTTTTCCAAAAACCTGGATCTGCCTATGACTTTTATATATATTTGTAAACAGTAATGGTTTCAAAAGCTGTTTACTTAATACACCTAATGAATGAAGATGACTGGAATAGTCGACAATATTCACAATTTAAATGAAATTAGAAAATGTGCTGGTTCTTGTGTATCATAACAATGAACATTATTGATATATGGTTGACATTTCACCCTAAGAGAGTGCTTACTGTGCTTTAGCATTTGTGTATTAGCTTTTAATAATGGATAGATGCGTATCTGCTTTTGAATATCCATAATGTCAATAAATGTAATTTGCAATTAGTTTTTAGTACGGTTGATTACGTTAGGTGCTCAACTTGCAAGATACATGCATTGAACTGATGCTCATTGCAGAACTAGAAAAATAAAAATTAATGTTAAACCCTATTCATCATAATAAGTAGTCACAGGCAGATTTATTTTAACTAGAATCTTGATATAAACCAAGACATGATATTAGAAATAATACAGAAACTTAATTTTTACACACATGATGTACAATTCATAGACTCATCCTTTTAAGCAATCAAGCGATCAATCGGTGCACAAATTAAATGTATATTATTGCAAAAGATTTTGATCAAATGTTTTCAGAATCTAAAAAAGTTCTAAATTATTGATGATTGCAGATGCAAGTATGTTTCAAATGGTACCTTTCAAATTATGTCTAATGAATGGGATTGTTTTTTATCAACCCATTTTTTTAATCAAATCAACAGACAAACAACAATGTAAATCTTTCCAGTTTCTGTTGCTATCTAAAATCGGTACAGCTGAGACAAGAAAATTACAAAATTGGCCGCTTAAACAAATTGACAGTTCTACTCACGGGACATCTGTAGTCGGGATCATAAAGCTTTTCTCCGTTCTCGTCCACGTTGGCGTAAAAATCTCCAGCATAGTAACGGTCCGGGACTGGGGGTGCTGATCCATATGGGTTTTCCTCTGAAAATGAATGGAGCGTTTTATTTATGTCTGTTTTATTTTCCTCTTTGTCTAAGAAAGTTGGTTGGTTTGGGTGCTACGAAGCAAGGATGTGTATAGAATTAGTGATACAGGCAATCATCTTTGCAAACCAATATCTTAGGTTGCAACGTAATACATATATATTTTAATTGGCGGTTTTAGAAAAATGGTTGAAAGAAGTAAATGACAACTTACAATATATTTCTGTAGTTACGGCGTGCATACTATGTACAAAGGTTATTATTTATAAATGGGTAGATGTATTGTCAGATGTATAATTTACTTCCTTAATTTAAACATCTAAAATCAAGGTCTTTATCTACAACTCAGGTTCACTGCTATGTTCTAATTCATGTCCCCAAAGTGTTCTTGTTGTTGCACACGCCCTATATTTATGATGTGATAGCATTTGTGGAAATATACAGAAGACACACATCATCATATGTACAACTGCGTGTACAAAAAATAACAGTAAATGTCTTATTAAATGTCATATTGGAATCAGTTTCTGTTTTATTAGCAGGTTTATTGTTTGTTATTGAGAACCCAATAAGTGCATTGGTTGCCCTTTGCCCATTTTGTAGTCAGACCAGACGTGAATTTGTGTACACTAAAGATGGTGGTCGCTACAATAAAGAACTGTGTACGTAGCAACCATGTTATTAATACACTACCATATCATTTTTATTTTTCTCTCAAGAACTTCCTATTTTCCAGAAATCATAGAGAGACACATATTAACATGATGCAAGGATCAAGTGACTAAAATTTGAACCCTGGAGACGTGCAGTTATGACCCTCTCAATGTGCGGACAAGAGGTTGCTTGTCTTGTACGAAGCTGGTACAATGGATATTTATTATTTCGTTATCAAGATAATCAAGTTGAAATTGCAGTTGAACAAACTCAGACCTACTTGGCGTATTATCATTTTTAATCAAAGCAATTTGCAGTTGTTGAATTCCATTAACAAGAGCGATTGTAAAACTTCAGTAGGGAACTATTTTCTCTGTCTATTCATTTAATTCTTTTTTAAGTAAACGTGTGTAGCCCACAAATGAGATATTCACTTATTGCTTACTTTTTATGGACCCCAATTATTGAGAGTTCTGTTGTACCATGGTGATGAAGCTATTACTTGTTAAATATTATTTATCAAGACTATAACATCGATCATACAAAGTAAAATACCAATTTAGGAAATATAATTCAAAGAGTAGGGAGAGGTAGTTATAAAAAGTGAAATAAAAAATAAAACATTTTCTAAGTTACTCACATAGAATAATGATTACTGTTTAGATATTTTAGTACAATGTTGATTGTGTAAAGAAATACATCAAAATTTCAATTCAGCTCTTGTAATACAATACAGCTTTCACAAGTCAAGTTTAGGCTTCACACCATAATATTGTTAAAGATGGAAGCCCCACACCCTGCTGCCTCTAGCGGCAAGAAAAGGAACTGCTTTGTGACATCACAACAGGGCGTCACCTGACAACAGCACTTTGATCAAGTATGGCCTTATCACTATTGATTCACAACAGTTCAGGTGTTATCAGTGTTAGACTAGCTCCATACGGTTTCTACCTGCTCTACTAACTACTTGTTATCAAAACCTTTCTTGTTTCTCAATATTTTACATTAATAGTGTTGTTTTTAGAATAAATTATAAATATACAAATATTGCCTGTTCTAAAGATGGTATAATTTGTATATTCCATTTCAAAATTTAAAAGACGTATTACAAGAAATCCGTTTAAATAGGCGTATTCGGTGCAATATCATCTGTAATCTCAATGACAGAATGTGTGAGGTAGACATGCTCTTTAGACAAAAAAAGATTTTCTACAAATAATTTGAAAACAAATCTGTTGCTGTTTGTGTTGTAGCATAATTCAATAACAAGCAAATTATAGAATCAATCAATGCCAATTTTGGTAACAGATACGAGACACTACTGTACTGATAACCTACTTTAACCCTCACAAAATAAAATGTCTAGTCAATGCTGTAAGATACGAACCCATACCTTTTTAGGCACTGTGAAGATTTTACTCTTCAATCACGCAGACCAACCAACCAAACAGTTTGCCTGTGCACTTCAAGTCCTTAATGACGAGTGTCAAGTACTGCACACGGGGTATTACTACTTTATTGTAATGCTTAAAGATACACAGAGAGACATTTTAATCATTTGATAAGTCAAATACAAGATCATGGTACATAGTTGATATTCATATGCATAATGTCTGTTTCTGATTCTATTGCAAGAATGTAAAAGGGCTCTGTATGCATATTCGACACCTAATTTATGCGAACACCATTGTTGATCTATTTTTTTACCGATACAATATACCACAATTCATGAGTACCCTCAGCACTTTTGACTAAACCTATTAACAAAAGCAATTATTGTAAAAATCAGAATCCGCGCGTGGTTCCCAATGTTAGAATGCTAATGTTTATGTGTAAAAATAGTTAACTGTTTCTGATTTTATACGAAAAAGTAAAGTGAAAACTATTCTTCAAACTTCTAAATCATAAAAATTACACCATCAAAAATGCAACAACCACCTTGAAAAACCTTCGTTCTAGTTACAAATACATTCCATAGTTTGACACAGTTCAGACGTTTTATTTAATAACCACTAACTTTCAGAATTTCCTGGAGATGTATGTTTGTATGTGAAGGTGTTATAACTAATAGATCCAGATTTTCGGAAACGGGTGGGGGTGGCTGGACAAACACTGGTTTATTGGGTTTCGTGTGCAAAAACTTGCGAACATGTCTATATCCCAAGGAAAATAAAATTTTGGGTGTGAAAACAATCCGGAGGAATGAGGTCGGAGTTTAATGACACAGGGAATTATATAGTTATGACAATTGTTGGATAGGTAGAAGATTCCGTGTTCGTATGATGTAAACCATAACGTTTTGGTGTTTATGCTGACAACACTTTCATATTGAGCTCTCTGACCTCAAGTCTCTGACACACCTTGGTTTTTAGGACTATCATTATTCTAAGTTGTGTACAGAATATGAATAGTGTAAATATGGTGTGACAGTTCACTGTCGCCTAAATGAAAGTCAACTGCTTGGTGAAAGGTCTAATAAAACAAGTTAAGATTTAGTTAAAATTCCCACCTATGAATAGAAAGTTTGGTTCTTAGCTCCCCGAAATCATCAATTTATCCAACTAGTGGCAATTCAACACTTAGACATCACAGAGAAATCTTCAGCCGGTCGTGAGTTTGCTCTAAAGCCATCTCTCTAGTTAAGGGATGACAGATATAACTTTAAGATCACGAGTTCAGGACTTAAGTAACTAAAAATCGGCTGAACGGACGGGTATCTGCCAGGTTAACTGTAGACCTGGATGTCCAATCATTCTTGATTTATAGGATATGTACATGTTACACTTTAGACATTTGTATATTCATTATTCATCATTCCCTATCTCAATGAGGAAGTTTGCACGATCGTGCCAGTGACACAGTCTGGCTAAACACCACTCATCCCAGATCTCTATACACACACATGATTGTATGTCCAGCCATTCAGGAAGTAACGGCTGGTGCCAATTACCATGTATTTGATGACCACTTGATACGAGTGATTAGAAGTGTCCCTGTTCGTGACGGACCACTCCCAAAGTGAACAACTCTTGCACGTTTTGTGGCATATGATAAATATTTACCGTGGATACGTAACAGCAGTTGGTTGTCCTATGGTCGGCATAATAATGGGAAACTCTTTTTGTATGCATATTTTCAATATCTACAATAACCTGTGAGTGGAACAATCAGACCTATATAGATGAGTATGGCAAAGTCTTTACACATTCATGATCCGACATATTTATCATAAACACCAGATCATTAGCATGACTTAAATCTTTAAACAAGCACAATTAGATCTAAAGGGTGGGCGCTCTCTTAAATGATTGCTGTCATATAGATATAATGTGCTTGCATTATTTTCCTATATCGTCACCCATACAGAGTACAGTTTTATAGATCTGTGGAGATGAATTGTAGACCAGAAGGGCGTGGGTTTCAGGCCAGATCATGGATGGGGATGCGTTTTCCGCTAAAACTCACCCCTGTCTCGTGCACGTACAACAAATGCGTACAGGTTACGTGAGTGATCAACGCATGCACTGAATATCTCAAACTCAATTATTTCATTCAACTTACAAGTAGGTATTTTAACACCGTGAAATAACGGTAGATTAACGACGTGAATATGCCTAAAGAATGTGAAGGAGTTGTACTAGATAACTAGAATAGAAAGGATTTCAATACTTATGTGTAAATATCATATTCGAATGAGTATAATAATGGCAAGAAGCTAGACTACAGAACACATACATGTATAATAACTCTTTGTCCTGCCTATGCTAGTGCGAGTTTACAATGCCGAGTCGTCACTATTAACTACACGTCAACATCATTTCTTCCACAGTACCAGGTATCAACTATATCCCTTTTTAAAAGATATTAACGGACAGCAAGAGGATAATCAAATAGTTAAAAAAAATCGTTCTAGAAGTAGGTTTTATAATAGTTTTATACTGAAGTGTTTGTTTCAAGTACCACACCTTACCATCAAAATAGAATTAAATTGGGAATTTGAACCTGTTGAAATAACATCCATTGTAGTTTATCAACATTTAAGGGAGGCCTTGATGAATACCCCAAACAGGCGATACAAGTCACAAATGAAGTGGCGATTTTTGCTGGGTATTTTTCACCATTGTAAATTCCTGTTTTATAAAGGCATCCACTCTGAACAAAAAGACCATGAGTGAAGCTAAATCAAAATCATCGCGTTATCAATAAGGAAGTTTGCTGAAGAATAACATCTGATAACTAATGCGCATATATTCTATCTTTCATATTGACAATATTTTAATGCAGCTTTACTTGCATGCATAATGGCAAAACTGCATACTTTAACGTCAAAAGAAAATTATAAAAAGGACAAATAGGCGAGAGGTGTGCATGCACATTTCCCATGCAATGAAAGAAGTGGAAATTCTAGCTATATTTCATTTGAAGATGGTATAATTGATCTAGATTTGACATGATGGCTTATTTCCCCAATTCTACATATCATATAAAAGCTCTGCCATTAAAACCAATGTGGTACAGTCAACAAGATTATCACCAAATGCTTATCAACACAGCCACCACTCGTGGAAACTGGTTGCAAACCACTTTTTTTCGAAAACCTGGATCTGGTAGTGACACGCAAATCTACCCTAAAAGTCTAATAAAATACAATTATAAATTTTCCAGCTATTTACAGTTGATCAACAAGTTTTACATATAAAGTTAATCATAGACTAAATAATACATTGTAATGATTAAAAATTCTGTCAAATATTCTTCTGTTAAGTTTTGTAAATTTTTTCAGTTAACTATTTTAATACAACCCCGATTTTTCTTATGTAAATTTTCAGTTAAGTACATCTACTAATATACGTTCAACCTTTATTGAAAGAAATATACCTAGCTGTCAAATCAGTTATGGGAACATTCTGTAACGATGCTACATTTTCAGTTAAACCGAGAGTAACTCCTCGCGGGATGGCAAAATTTTAAAATGTTACCCGAAAAACCTTATAGTGACATGCTATTTAACACAAAAAGTCCGCGTCCCCTTTTACAATATTGATATGCAATTAACTCAAATTTTTATAGTTACATTTATTTGTAATAATGGGATTTCTTACTATCAAAATGAAATGCATGACAATATATGCCCAACATCTAACTTGTTTACATTTTTCTCTATTTTTGAGACAGTGTTGTTATCTGTCTATATTACAGAGTTCTATGATACTACTTGTGTCCCCCACATAAATGCACCATCAATGTCAATTCATTTACAGTGCCAAATAAAAAGAATCATTCAAATAATTCTTTTTCACTACACAGATAAACAAGACAGTAATAATTTGGGCCCAAAAACTGTGCAAAACATTTATTGTTAATAATACTTATGCATCTACTATAAATGAAATGCCAATAGATCGTTTCAATATATACATTTATGAGACATGTGTTATCATATTTAGGAAAATGTATACAAAATACATATATCAACATCAGTTATTTACAAAAAAACATTATGAACACAGGTGGTTGTATAATATATATACAGGCATGATGAGTAGCAACCATGAACATGCACAATGAAAGAATGTCAATTATTTACAGTGCTGCCGTGACCAGTACATGAGATGAGGAATGTTACAAATTTTAGTCTTTGAGCATGAAAAGGGTGAAAACAGGTGGCAGGAGCAGGTGCTATAGGTGAACCATGAATCCGAAACCTGAAACTGAACCAACGGATACAGTCATTATTGTACAGCTGGAAAGTAGCGATAGTAAGATAATAGAAACTTCATTGGACAAATAAAGATGAATCAAATTGAACAGGGTGCTTTCTAATACATGAAATGAACTAAATAAAACAAATAAATTGGCCGGTTCACACATGAATGGTAATAAGTAAATTAGGCATAATTTCACTAATAAAATTTTCAAATTAATTTTGGTTATTTTAAACCATAATCGAAAGCACCAATTTTAAGAGTAATGTGTTCAATGCTATTGTGAAAACAAACCGTTAATTCTAACTTGATGCGACTACACATTTACATATACAAACAAATACTGCCCCTATGGATGTTCATTAGTATTAGTACCATCTGTAACTTTCATGAAATAAGATGTTTGCACTACATAGAAGCTGATAGTATCTACATGTCTATTTGCACAGTCACCACAATGATATTGGTGTTTCTGCTGAGCTGATAACACTGTCATACTACATGCATTATATTTACAATTTGCTTCTATTATGTGCAAAATATCCCCATTTATTATATTTCAGACAGTAGCTTATGAAATATATGGAACATATTGGTGTAAATAAAACACACCACGACCAGCGAAGCCGGTTGAAATATCTAATCATTTAATTATTACCACATTTGCTTTTATTGCAAATGCTTATTTGTGTAAATAGTAATTATATGTAATTTATGAAATCAGGTACATAGCAGTATGCCTCATTTTAGTTATCTATTTTGATATTACCGTGCTCTTCAAACAGACACAAAATCAATTCAAAATAACACTGTATTAACATATCATGACTTCTTAAATAATACTTATAACAAAAATTCACATTGTTAGTATTGTCTAAGAAGTCATCACTAACTACATGTAGTGGTAAAAGAATATGAACTGAGTTATTGGGTTAACATTATTGTAATTTGATCATCAAGGCAAGAAGAAAACATAAGCAAATGTAATAGATATATCTAAATAAATAACCATAGCAAAGGAAGCAGAAAATAAGTACATGAAAATAAGCAGAAATTGTTAATTGAACGTTCCATTGCGAGGACTTCCGCATGTCTGTCCACAGTCAGTGCAAAAAGCATGAATTACATTTTATGCTCATTAAGCAACATTGGAATCATCCTCCAGTTCTCTAATATCGTGACACACACCCTGTATTCCTAATGCAGTTGGCCTTTATAATGAATCATCAGAAAACAGAAATATTGGATATTCAACATGCAGAGATATGTAGCATCCCTCCCAAATTATTCAAATTAGTTCAATTCTGATCAAGTATGCATAACATTTGAAATAGTCACATTGTATTCTTGGTGACCACTTTATATTGGTTTGGATTTAGCCAATATGCTGTGATATCTAAATCCAAGCCAAACCACCCTTAGCTCTCACCTCCAGCCTACCCACTTTACTACTCTATGAAGGTGTATAGGAACTTGAAGAGTGGATCCAACCCAACCACATATTCTCCATACACAAATAATATGTGCTAAAGCATTAAAAATATTGTATAAGTGTTCTAATAATGGCCTTGATGTGAAATGGCACCAGGCAATAGAAAACCTACACACCAAATCTATACACTAACTTGCAATGAGGCATTTATATGAAAAGGAAAATGTTATGCATTGTGGACGAACGTCTTGATAAGTACAGTGACCCCAGCAATACAGACATTAACGAGCCAGAGACAAGTGTTAATATATAACACGGCCGAGAACACCTGCACAAACCGCCCGTTATCAGAGGCGGACTTTGCACGCCTCATTTTACAGAATGTCAGTCGCAATACGGAGTGATTGATGGCGTGTGTAGTCAGGTCAATTTTCAGAAATAGGAAGTTTGCAAGATTGATTTACATTAGAAATGGCGCTTTGTGTGTGGTGGTTGATGATCTACTACGTCTGGTGACACTTCTTATGCATCTACATGCTATTGTGGAAAATGTATAAACGTGTACTAAATAGAAAGATGCAGATACCAAAGATGCCACCCGTCTTAAGCTAGTCGCCCTATAAAGAGGCTATTTTCAAATACTGAGTTTAGAGCGACAAATGCACACCTTGGTGGGGTAGTCATACGTATTGGACACAAAATGTAAGAAGGCAAATAATGTATCAACTATGTTTTACTGGCAGAACCAGGTTTTCCAGGATGGGGGAATAACAAATGAATTCCATGAAATGCATGTTTGACGTTGCACAATGATGGCGAAAATCTATATGGGTAGCAGCTTAGAGGTTGTTGCAAGTCCCTGTCCCTTGCTGCTACTGGAGTGTAAAGATTTCGTGAGTGGTATGATGAAATCATACAAAGATTGAAATCCTGCACCCAATTAAAACATATTTCTCATGAGTGGTTCTTTCTCAACTTTACAGGCCAACATATCTTAGCGGTCTTTAATTAACACCCTTTAGTCTCATTATTTTTACATGATATAGATAGAAATGTGGTTTCAGGTGTTTTCTATATCTAATTATTTCACATTTGATTAGGGGACCCTCAAATAATGGCCTCCCTCACCGCTGCATACGGCGTTC
>CM032661.1:39697535-39712452 GCA_019095985.1 Streblospio benedicti
GGGGATGAAAAGGCAAGCTAATGGGACCATTTGGACTAGCACACCATAAAACAGGAACATTTTTACAGGAATTGTAAGCAAGCTCACCATTAGCAGAGAGACCTAACGATGAACAAGTTAACCCTCAGACGAACAAGAAAAGCAAAGGTTGATCCTGTTAACAACTCAATAATCCATAACGGGAGCCTACAGGCCGAAAAAAGTCAAAAATCACTTCTCAGAGAAGTGTTTAACACCTTGGGCCAGACGCTGGCGAAAAGATCTGGCGTCTCTATGTTGACAGCATTAAAAATGGGAGCATCGTGGCATTGGAAAAGATGCTTCTGTTTCATGCTTCCATTGCTGCTGGTGTAACGGCAGTGGCGGCTACTATGGTCTCATCTGTCAAAATATAATCCGCAGAGCGGCAGGGCAGGCCAGAGCTACGCTGAAAGATGTTGGGATCCTGCAAGTGCAAGAGGAAGCCACCAGCAGCTCCGAAAAGCATGTAGATTGTGTGGTTTGGTGCCACATAAGCCGAAAAAATAAAAATCAGCCGGAACCCGCCCAAAACGTCCCATTCTGTGCCGAACCAGCCAAATCACTCCACATTTGAGGCCAGATCACACCCTACGGTCAAACAACATCCCCGCATGTAAAAGGCTTCACATTCTACAGATTTGTTGCCCAATATTTTACTCATACACAACCCACACAAATGCAGCACTAAACCTACATATTTTAAACCAGTTTTAGACATTATTATGCACTCGAGTCTACCCTCTTCTATATGCGCATGTGCCTTGTAAACTGTAAAACAGAGTAGTCGTAATTTGATGATTGAACTCACCACTTGACGAGATTAGAATTGTGACTGGCTATACACCTTGGTTATAATTTGCGTCTGGTTATATTTTGTGTCACCAGCTCCATTTTCGATGCTGTGGTTATATTTTTGCGTTAACGCAAATCATAACTGGTTATATTTTTGCGTTGGTTATATTTTGCGGTCTAACAACATTTACCCTGTTCAAGTCACAGGCTCAGACGGTACCGCAAATGATAATCAATATAATATTTTTACACTCACTCAATATGTCATAATACATGTCATGAATACTGGGGATGCGGATATCTTCCACTCTTACATGTTATTGCTACCCAATGTAAACGTATCGTATGAGGTGGTCAACAATGTAATTGCGTCGCTTCAGCAGCTGACCGAAAGCCTTGTGTTTCGTTGGTTTGTAACTATGTATCTATGTATGTTTGTCTCCGGACAAGCTACAGCTTTATGCTTTGCCCTATTTCGTTAAAACTTTACCCCAACTATTTGGTATGACGCGACATCAAAGTGATTTGATTTTGACCACTTTGCCAATTAAAGTGTGCTTTCCATAGTGCCATTTGGGTCCATTTTCAACATTTTCTGCAATAGTTTTTGTTGATGCTTGTGAGAAATCATTCAAACTTTGTACAATGCTTACATGCCTACTGAACACTAACTTATTCAATTTTGGCACGTTGCCAATTAGAGTTTACCTTTCAGAGGGCCATTGTAATTATATTTCTTTCTATTTTTCCATTATAGTTTCAATACTGTTCGAAACATGACCATCCATAGTGGTTATATTGGAATAAGAAGTCTCCAGAGAGCACAGCATTACCGTATTAATGTCGACTCATGGGCAATAAATATTTACTTTAGCCATGTTTAGAAAGCACATGCAATCCAATCCCAATAACATAGATGAAGGATTGCCAAGCAAACATCTTTATTGCCCATGGGTCAATGTTGCTCTAGCGATGCTGTGCTCTCTGAGCACTTTTGATCTAGTTGAATATGCAGCTACATGTATTCACATGCACTGCGGTTATCACTCTTAATTCTGTCTAGGGTTAAACAAACAACAATAAATGGGTCACATAAAGTATGTTGCACTACCTTACTATGAGTTACTAATTGATGGCATTGGTCAATGTAATATAATTTGAAAACCTTTTGAGTTCTCTCCACAAGTTCAGTGAACTCACATGTCTTCAATGTAATCAGAACACCAATGGAATAAAATGGTATATATTAAGCTGTCCCAAACACAGCAGGAATTGCTTCTCGTTTAAATGTGTACACTCATAATAGTGCATATCAACCAAACCAAAAGATAATGAGTTCAGCAGTCTGGATTTTACAAATTTTACTAAATGTCATTGGTAAGTTTACGTTTAGTTAATCCTTATTACGTTGTTAACAAATGGATATCAATATTGGCATACATACAAACCAAATATGTAGGGATGTGGGAACTTTTAAGGGGAACGATCATTAATAACGATACAGTGGGAGTGGTCCATTTTTGGGGCTCGAAAAAAAAAAAATTAACCGACTCCCCCATCAACATTTTAAAAAGTTGAGTGACGGCGGCCACCGCCGCTAAAGAAAAAATCCTCTATATACTCTAGCTCTATATAGTCATTGCATTGCTAAAGAAAATATTTGAAGAAAATGAACCGTAGCGTGATAAAAAGTTAAACAACCCCCAAAAGGAATCAGAAAAGTTGGAAGACCCCCACCCTCACCTTTTTGGACGACCCCCCCCCCCCCGGTATCATTATTTATGATCATTCCCCTATCGATGATATATTCTCTAATTTGAACATTGCTCAATTAGCATTTCATTCCTGTCATTTCAAATGGTCGCGTTTGCGACCCGCTATCCCTGGAAGGTGATATGGAAGTGGAATGTGGAACAACAGGAACAGTGGGGTACATTGACTGGCAACACAGTGTACATGGTGATGTGATTGGATGGTTAGACTCAAGCGGTATCTTCCCAGGCTCGCACTACAAGGACCGTGACATCACCCTCGACACCCCGGGCGGCAAACTGACCCTGCGTGACCTGAGGTTTGATGGCGGCGGCAGATTCACGTGTTGGTACGATGATGACGACCTGGCCTAAACGTGGACAGACTCACTTAGTCGAGATTTACGGTAATAATACTTACAAACCCATAACCTTATGAATCAGGAAATCTAAACATAAAATACCATTGAAAAGCAATAACTTTGACATCTATGTAAGATTTCGTTTAATTTTCTAATTAGGTGACGGATGTAATTGACGAAAATATTTGAAATAAATAAATATAAATAAGAAATTCAAAATTTACAAACAAGTAGGATCTTTCTAATAGACTTTCAAGACAAACCATTAATTTGGAAAACAACCTACTGCATTGTAAGAAAACTTAGTTATAACATATAACCTGTAACATTCCCCAGTCCCCGCTGCTGACCTCACCCCCCTCGGGCCTGCCGTCCCCCACCGTGGAGGCGGGCACCTCGGCCACCCTCACCTCACGGTCGGCCGCATCCTGCCCACCGCCAACATCTACTGGGCCGTGAACGGCACCCGCCAGCCAACCACCCAGAAGCCGCCAGAGTCTAACGAGGACGGCACACTCCGCCTGGAGGGATCATACGAGCACACGTTCAGCAGAACCCGGTATGTCCACTTCAGCTACGTGATCACCGAGGAGACATCAATAGCGAGGCGGACGTGGAGGACGACTACAGGACGGTCAGGGTGCTGTGTGAGTAGTTATATTGATAGAGAACTCTGTGTATACAGTCAGGGCACTCTGTGAGTATAGTCAGGGGACTGTGTGAGTGAAGTTAATGTTGACGTACATGTGAATAGTGTGTGTGTTGAGGCTTTTTATAAACACATATAAAAAGTAAAACTAGAACGGTACTCTTGGAGCACAACAGTCCTGAGCATCCCGGCTCAGCAGCTGTGAGCATCTATTAGTAGATCTATTTACTTTTTCATTTGATTGTGACAACAATTATAGCTATTGAAATGATAACGTTCACCTGATAAACATGGGGTTTTTCATATGGCTGACTGTTAATTTTGAATCACACCCTCCATCAGTGAACTTTGTAAAAAAATATTTTTATTTAAACAAATCAAAGCCACTGATAACAGTTGCCTTGAGCTCAAATGGCGATGAATCTATAATGTAGAATGATGAACATATCTGAAGAGACATAGTAGCAATCCTGTTTTTTTCTCACAATTTGTTTTTAAATCACCAGGAATACACTGCCATTCACGCAAAAGTGGTGAGAAATGTTTTTTTTCAACAATGACCAGGTCTTTCGTGATGAAAAAGTTCCCCACAAAGTTTCATTAAAGTGTACTCTTTTGAAGAAATACAAAATTTTCTAGATTTTTTTGAATGACATATGTTGTATTGGTGACCTATCTATTTGAAAAAAATTCAATCTGTTCAAACCTTACAGATCGTCCAGACAAGCCTGTGGTCACTACCACTGGTCAGCAGGAGCACGGGTCAGTGTACTCAATGACCTGCTCCTCTGACGGCCGCCCGGCACCTATCTACACGTGGTACCGCGGTGTGACTGAGGTGAGCAGCTCACAGACGTACAATGTCACCCTGGACTACACCCAGCATGACGGCGACTATACCTGTGTGGCCAGAAACAGCGTGGAGAAGCAATCAGTGATGTCACACAGTGTATGTCACATGTGATAACTGTAGAATAGCTGCTTTAACACCATTCACTCTCAGCAAGCACATATTTAATTTGTGCAGTGCCAGTAAAATCCCAAAAACACTTCCAACGTAACAAATGTATAAAGCAATGTTTAGCCAAACAGAAAAAAGAATTTAAAGACGACCTGGAATAATAATTTATTTTGGCAAACCATCAAAACTGCTTTAAAAATCAGGGTATCAAGCTTCTGGGAGGGCAATGTAAAAACCAAGTAATGTTATGATTACTGGTTGCGACCTTCATCTGATGTACACATACCTATATTTCCACGTTGCCACCCCCACAAGAGCTGGTGCTATCTGGGAGAGATGAGGACTGGGTGGAGATGAAAAAAAGTCTACCCTCTGACCTGTGATGTGGCCAGAGTGAAGCCAAAAGCCAGCATCTACTGGAAGGTCAACGGTGTGGTCAGGACTCCCTCTACATCCACACCCAGCGACAATGGAGACACGTCGTGGAGAATACAGGATGAGATGCAGCTCGCTGCAGATGACACATTTCCTGATACGTTCACTGTGGAGTGTCTGGTGACCAGGGAAAATGATCCAAACGATATATGGGGCTCAGAGCACAAAGAATTCAACCACTATTGTAAGTAATCCGTAACAAAAAGATCGTTTTTGAATGATAGTGCAATAAAGTGTTTTGGAACAGTTATAATAAATATATGAGCACAATGTCCATTTTTTCTAGACATTAATTTACGCACAGTGTCCAATAAACGGTTTGTGTCTGTAAAACATCATTAATACATCTATTTAATTTTATATTAAAAATGAATTAGTGAATAGTGATGTACTGTGTGTGCATTTTGTCTATTAACTTTTGTTTCACACTGGTATTATCTATAGTATAGATACATACTTCTATATTATACAGCAATATTGAACATGAATAGTTGTGCAAGTGCATATGTATCACCATATGTGCATGATTGCTTTCGTTTTACAGATGCAGCTCAGATGGAGCTGAGAGGAACAGGGGAACAGTCTCATGAGGAAACATTCACATTCACATGTGCAACAAAAGCTCCAGGAAACCCGACAAATATCCTCAGATACGAATTCCTGCAGAACAACACAGTGGTGCACACATCAGAGTCAGATACATGGCAGAAAACCCTGGATTACACAGCTGACGATGGAACATTTGCTTGTGCCAGTCAAAATCATGAGCGGATCGGATTTGGTCAACCCAGCAATTCTGTTAATGTCTATGTTCAATGCAAGTCTACTGCACAAGCACTCCTTTACCAATTAATGTGTTTAATTATCAGCCGATGTTAAGATATTACAAAATATAAAAGTAATTATATACCTTTATTCTAACAATTATTCTTATTTCTACCGTCAGTACCCGCAGACTTTGAAGATTTTGACATACAAGTGAAGAATCAGCCAGACCAGACCTGGCTAGTTATCAACTCATCAACTGACCTCCTCTGCTCTGTGACCAAGGTGAAGCCAGCGTATGACCTTCAGTGGTCAGTTGATGGTCAACCTGACACTTCTCAGCAAACTACACACACACTCTGGAATCCTGACTCTTCCTTCAGCATTCAATCAAAGTACAAGCATAAAGCTACATCAAAGGACAACGTTACTATAGCCTGCAATGTTGGTGATACTATGTATGTCAGACAAGAAATCTTCATAAGTCATTGTAAGTCAAGGCATTTGATATTACCAGCTACAGCTTTCAAGCCTTTGTCGATATAGTTCCACACGTAATCTCAATCAAAATACAGTAGCTTTTTCTCAAATGCTGCTATATTAAATGCCATTTTAACTTTCATTTTGTCAGCCTGTTGATGTGATTGCCTGTATTGTCTTCATTTGTCTTTATTTCTACCCTGCTTGTATTCCTAATGATGACGCCATCTGTCCTTACCTTCAACACCCAGCATCAAACATAGTTTTTTTTTCATTAACTCAAGCTTTTTTCACTCAAGCATCACTTACATTTTTAATCCATCATTCAGCCCATCCATCACTATTGCAATCATGACCATCCCATTAGGATATTTTTGTACATAAAGTAAGACATCAACAAGCCAATGACATGAACAGATGGATGAACATATCTTGTGAGATGTACTGTTAGAGTAGAATGTTCCCATTGGCCTGAGACCCGTGTGGTGAAGGAGCAGAACAAGGAGATCGAGGGCAGGAGCTTCACTCTGACGTGTGAAGTGACAGATGCACGACCTCCAGCTAATGAACCATACGAGTGGAAGCGAGGGACACAGGTCATTCCCAATCAGACCGGATCCACCTACACCATCCCGAGTCTGGATCACACTGAGCATGACGGAGACTACACATGCCGGGCGACCAATGACGTGGGGGAGGGAGAGCACGGAACTAAGGCCACTATCAAGGCCATGTGTGAGTAATCACTGTAATGAGCTTTTTAAAACATAATGTGGCACTGGATAACTGCATGACATGATTATAAAAAGCGGTGACATTATCGCAATATTTCATCGGGGTTCATATCTAATTCTCAATTTTTATTGTCACAGACATCACCAGTGTGACAGCAGAGAAGACGAGTTCAGCATCAACTATGGAAGGATACGAGCTGCTCATTTGTCGGTTACCCACAGACTATAGTGACGACGGAATGGAAGAAAGGGGGCAGTCATAATGTGATAGGTCAGTGTACATCCACTGAACTTCTAGCATTAGTTGTATGTAGTATTGTTGACGCTCATATTGCCATCTGGAAACAATAGAGAGGAACTGAAACACCATGTATTTTAACGAATGCTTTTGAATTGTTGCGAAATATGTTTACTTTCCAATATTAGACTACTTAGCTGAAGATTGTGGATATCAAATCTATATTCACTAAAATGTTATTTTAACAGGCACTACTGCTGAGCTGACTATTTTGTCCCTGTCACCATCTGACTCTGGGTCGTATTTCTGCGCCATAGACAATGGGATAGAAACTCTAAAGCAGAGTAATGATGTGAAGGTGGACGTGCTGTGTGAGTGCTTGGTTTTAATGTATAATGTTCTTTTATCTTACCTTTACATAGGATCTGTGATTAAACATCATAAGAATAAAATTTCATCATCCAGTGGTAAATATGTTTTCTTGACTTATTCTACTACACTTACTTGTTTCAATGGCCCATACTTAACTCTCAGTTGAAATTGAGGAAATGTTCCTTTACCAAACCACGCTCCATATTATGTTTCATAACATTCTTATTAAGCTGAGATTTATGCAGTTTGTTTATTTATAACACATATTATGAACATCTAAGATACACATGATACATGAATTCACTGACCCTGCCCTTTACCACCAAGACGGCCCCAAGGACGCGCCGTCCCTCACCATCTCCCCGGCTGAGACGCCCGTAAACACAGACACCACATTCAGCTGCTCGCCGGGATCAGACCAGGGAAACCCGGAAGCGACCTACGTCTCCATCTACAACTCTTCTACTATGATCCACAATGACACTGCACCTCTCACCAGGCAGTTCAATTCTGTCCTCCAAGGAGGCTCAGTGACGTGTGAGGTCGGCAACTTTGTGTCGCTCAGTCCTAGATCTGGAGAAAAAACACTCGCTGTGAGAGGTAAGGGATTGCGATTTTGTTCAGTTCAATAAATTGTTATATTCTTGTCATAATTTATATCCTAACAATTTAAACGGCAAGCAGATGGAGTTTCTAGATGAAATTATGCTAGTACACATAAATTTATAAAACATAATGCTTTAGAAATGTGTTTATCAAAATGTCTGCTAATACATTCATACAATTACTATTTTAAACACATAGTATTCATTGGAATGACAAAATAATATTGATCATATGTAACAAATCAAAATGTTATTCATAAATGTTGAAATGATTTTTAGAATATATTTGAATTAACATTTTTAAATTACAGGCATTTGAATTATCAGCTTTCATCGAGTCCCCCACATCAGATGAGAACTTGAGTCCCATCTACCGACAAGATGACCTCATCCTGACCTGTACAGGCTCCGGTCACCAAGGGTATCACTGTCCTGGTCAAATATTTCTGGGACCGTGCCTGGTGACCTGTTTGATGAGGAGACAGAGACACTGACATCAGGACCCTATGAATATGACCAGACTGAAGCCCTGAAGAGCACGCTGACGTGGAGGAAACCTGCTGCCACCTGTGAGGAGGTCAACAAGCAGGACGGTCAGTATACGTGTGAGGCCGCGGTCAACATCGGCCCTATGAGGAGGACCAAAAGATGAAGCCCTGATGACGTCAGTCTACACCGTTAATGTCAGGTGTAAGTGTTCATGTATTGTTGTTATTCACTTTATAAATAAAAGGAACATGGCAAAAGTTAATGTTATGGTCTTTATTATGGTAGTTATGTAATGAGTGCCATATTATGTTCTGCATTTCAATATGAAATGCAATCTATGCTTGTTGATATAGCCAAATGTTATCATATGTTTGAATTTGTAGTGAAAGTTTTTACAAAAATGTTTCATCATCTACATTCTAGATGGCCCTATATCCAAAGAAGGACTATTCCACAAAACTGGCACAGGTCTGGGTAAAACCATCAAGCTTAAATGTGACACTTGTTCCAACCCGCCACAGAGAACATACACCTGGACGAAGGCGGAATTAGAGTTGGGCTCAAACGTCGCTGGGGCTGATACAGACACACTCACCATCTACAATGTGGAACATAAAGACTTTGACATCTACACGTGTCACGTTTGTAACAACATAGACTCAACAGACTACTGTGTGGACTTGCTGGTGGAATTAGTCCCTTACGGTATTGTCTTCTTTATTTTATAGATAAATACAATAGTGATCGAGATTTCAGTATTATCTTATTCAATTTATGCATGTTTGCATTTACATTGTTGATGTATGGACGATGAATCAAGTTTTTCAAGCCTTTCCATATTATCCATGTACCTCTACCATCCTTTACCACATTCCTCAGTTCGCCCATACGTACCCGGTGCTTTAGCTGTCGAGGCTGACACATCACGGACCCTGGTGGTCACTTGGGAGCCTCGTTTTGATGGCGGACTTGACCAGACGTTCCGGCTGCAGGGACGCAAGGCTGGAGATGACTATCAGGATGTTGCAGATGGTACTCACTCATACTCCATCATAATATTCCTTTGGCTTTTTAAAAAACTCAATTGTGCGTATGATCAGTCAAACGTTGGCGTGAATATGACTTGTAGGACACCACTTTTTACATTATGCACATACCACAATATGAGCCAGTGGGGGTCTTCAGGCTTTATGTATCATAGCCATGAACATTTGTTGTATTTTTGACATGAAAAGTTAATGTCGTCATGAGATAAATTGCAATTAATGTACAGTTATGGCACATCTATCAATAGACATTTAGATATACACTGATTACCATATGAGTCTATATGTCATGCCTCTATATACATTTATCTTGATTTCAGGTATAGTTGAAAAAGATACCATTGATTACCGTGTGACTGAACTTGGTGGTGTGGCTCTGGAGTCAGACACGGAGTACGAGTTCCGTGTGAGAGCAGAAAATAACCACCCAGACGAGAATGAGAGAGACAGTCCGTGGGCAGAAACAGACGGATCCACACTGAGTAAACCTCTAATTATAACTCTATATTATTTCCTGATGATTTTGAGTAACTCTAAGTTTTATCTATTGTTGTTTGGACAATGCAAATTACATGTTGATTAAATAGATATTTGTGGGTTGCTACTTCTATTGCGTGTACAAAATGTATTAATTGTTGCCAAAATCCAGCATTTCAACCTATGTAAGTTCTAGTGAATACTTTTGAATTAAATGACTAAGAAAAAAATGCTGACAGTTTTTCATCTACTGTTAACACACATACAAATTAAGAACTTGTTTTCAAATTTAACCTTTATTTTATTGGTGTGGGTAGATAAAACTACTAATCATGTTTGTACCTTGTAGAGACTCCTATTGTGACGGTGACTAGCGTTATTTTCTATGACTACAGCGAACACGTAGTAGCATTTAGCTGGGAGGTGACCCAGGGAAAGCCCACTGAACTGCAACTAGTCAGAAGGTGAAGTATCATATGATCGGATAATTGAACTGTGTACATGTGTTTATTTATCATTTGATATTTCACGGTAAACATGTCCAATATTGTGTTTTCATTTCTTCCCAAATAGATCATCATGACTTCAATAGAAATTCAGTT
Source organism: Streblospio benedicti (assembly GCA_019095985.1). Taxonomy (NCBI): domain Eukaryota; kingdom Metazoa; phylum Annelida; class Polychaeta; order Spionida; family Spionidae; genus Streblospio; species Streblospio benedicti. The sequence continues at coordinate 39,708,315 of CM032661.1, forward strand.
TGTGTTGTGCCATATTAATACTTAATTTAGGGATCTTCAATCAGCAAGATCCGTCTCCGCTGACACTGACTGGGTTGTGATGGTGCCCGGTCTGGATCCTAATCATGGCTCTTACACTGGTCGTGTGGAAGAGGGCTCTGAGCTGGAGCGGAGCCGGAGCTACGAGATGGGGCTGCGGGCCGTGGAGCTGGATGTGGTCACAAACCCGAGGCTGATTATATTGTGCCCAAAGACAAAGAAACTGGGGGTATGTGAGGGTGTTAGATATTTAATATATGGTCATATTTCTTCATCAAATGAATATGGGCATGTAATTTAAATCATCATTTTTAACGGAAAGTTCATATAAATAATGATCAATTTTAATATGAAAATAAACTAATTCTAAATTGTACTGTCCGTATATTATAATTATAGTGTTTATAAAATCTTCCAAAAATTATAGATGAGAAACAAACTGATGAACATGTGTTTCCATCATTGGGAATGATATCATTTGAAATTATTTACTTTAATTGTTATCAGTCATATTATTGTTAGACGGTCTGCCCGGTGGTGCTGTAGCGGGCATTGTTTATATTATTAGGTCTGTCTGACGGTGCTGTAGCAGGCATTGTTATTGGCTCCCTGCTCCTTGTGGCTGCCGCTGCTGGTGGTCGGCTTTTTGATGAGACAACGACAGATGAAAGGTATTTTTGGTATTGTACTACACACGGATATTTTTTTAAATGTGAGCACTACTTGTTTCGTAGGTTTGGAATAAAACAAAGAGATAAATCAAAGAAAATATAAATGTGCACGATATACGTTGAGTATACTTTTTTTTCTAGTTGATAATTCATTACTCAATGTTGAATCGCATTCATGTGATATTTTTATCATTTCAGCTAAAAAGAAAGAAACCACACATGAAAATGGTAAGTGACAAAAGATGTTTTATGTTTTTGTGATAATAACTAAATGGTATCATATATAAGTGCCAAACCACTCAACTCCTATCAACAAGGACTGTGACATCATTTATAACATATCCACTTTAAAGAAGGTGTGTTTAATTTATTACAGACTACTACAACCTGGGGCACCACAGCCCATCAGCATCACCAGGCCACGATCCTCATGCAGTCCCGGCTGCTCCAGATGGGTATGAAAATGTCAACACTGAGATTGGACACGGGATGGTCCCCTGGACAGCAGGTGTCCTCGTTTGGCACCGGAGAGTACGAGGAGATCCCGGCCGACAAGGTCATGGTTAACAGCAGGTGCTCTCTATTTGTGTTAGAATAAACACTCTACTGATTGATTCTGAATTAATTTATTCATAATCTTGAATCATTAATTACAAACATTCAAAACATGTCTTTAAAGTGATCAAATATTATAGAATTAAATATAAAGGTTTTAACCAAACACCTGTATAGGAATAAGGGTGTAAAAACGTTGCTTTTAACTTATTTTCAAATCTAATATAATTTTAAAATTAAACACGTAATCAAATCCAAAATAACTGACAAATTAGAAATCTACTCTACTAATTTATGTCTATGCTTGTCATATTGTAAATTAAACACATAGATTGGAGTGCCTGCATATGTTGAACTAGTTCACACGTACATATACATTAAAATATCTTAATTGCAAATATTTGAATGTGCTTTATTTTCAATAAAATTACTGATTTATATTTTCTGATTATTTTAGCATGGAAAACCCATATGAAAAACTTAACCACATGGACCGGCACGTGTCAGAGAAAACTTATGATGGACTGTGTAAACAATGAGAGATTCTCTTGGTTTATTGAAAAGTGATATTACATGTATTTTAAAGTGAATATGATTTCAAAGGATGTTGAAATAATTTCCTGATATAAGTACTAATATTCAGTGACTGATCCAGACAACAGGCCGATATGACTTGGTTCTGGGGTGACAGAATGTTGGATCCATCCATGAAAAAACTATATGATCATTACAATTATTTATAATAAGCAGCGATACTATTTTGTTCAAGTAGTCAACATATTGATATTCAAAATAATATTTATGGATTAACTTAATTTCTTAATCATTATTTTGCACCAAAAACTATCTTTTTAAAGTTAATCTAATTATAAATAAAATTGCATGGAATTACATCAAAGATTATTTATTTTGAATTATTGTTTCATAGTCAATTGTTTTCAATTTGAATTTAGTCCAAATAACGTTCATTCACTTTTACTGTTGTAATGCATTTATCAAGTATCTTGAAATATATTATTTATTATATATCAGTTGGTTATTTGTGTATTGAATTAAATGCACAGCTTTATTTCAATTGCTAAAAACATTTTTTCCTTATTCACTTCACCCTGTTATAATGGACATACATGAATCTATTTCCTTGGGCTAATGTATAAATGTGAACATATAGTTGTACTTTAGTATTCATTTACTGAGGGTTAAGTTTTACTGATCACATATTTAAGGCTTATTATATTTGCAATGGTGCTATTAAATCCTAAGTGAATGTTTACGTTGTAATCAACCCAGTTATAAAAGTGTATCAGTCGTGATTGTCTATATATAAGTGTGCATGAAATTCTGGATGTTGTATCGTTCATTTAGCAAAGAGGTTTTATTTTCTGAAATGTTGACATTTTCCATTTCATTTGATCTTTTGTTATGCTGCAAATTTAGTGTCCAGTTGATTTTTTTTTGTTATGCGGTATAAATCAATGGGTCTCATGATACATTATAATTACAATTGTTTAAATTGATTGTAACCAATTTGTTATCCAATTAACAATATTATTGCATTTCGTTGTCATATGCTGTTTAATTTTGAAAAGGAACCAGTGAGCTCGAAAATGGTTTAAACTATATTAAATATTTATAGTTTAGAACTTTTTTTGGAAGAAAGCAGGTAAAACCTTTAGGTAATTGAATTATGCAATTTAGTGTGATTGTCACAACATTTATTTCTGGTAGTTCTTAAGGCATTTAAAGTCGTTTTATCAATATATCACCTTTATTGGCTCTTTAATTTTCATTTTCAAATGCAATTGCAATTTTCAAATAATCCAATAATGTCTATCCAAAGTCGTATTCATTTTGAATAAATACATTATATTGCATCTGTGGTGTGATTTCAACTTAAAATACATCAATGATATATCTCTCTCATTGGTGATTGATTGGTTATATCATAACTGTGATGAATTGGCAAAGACTGTATAAATAGTAATCTAATGTAATTAATTAAATTGCACCATGAACTAAACATATTGAATACATAATTTACTAGATTCTGCGTGACAGATGTTTTCATTTCTATCCATTCTAGTTTTAATGTTTATCAAATGCTCATTTTTTCTGTTTTGCCATTCTATGACATAGGGCATTAATCGTATTATTAGCTGCGATTCAATCCCTTTGCTGTAATTTGTATACCAAATAAATGTTTATTCAAAAGCAAATTGATCTTGCCCATTTTCGTAACCAATACATTAAAACAAATTGATAGCGTCAATACATATTGACTTGTAGTTCCACTTTTCTCCAATATGTTGTGAAATTTAGTCTGACATTGAACTGAATAATTGATTTCTAAATAAACTCAAGCTTTTAATATTGACACATCCATTAATTATGTTAGAATTCTTTCTGATGACGCCCCATTCTAGCTGAAGTTTAGGTCTTGCCCCCCACCCCACCCACCCACCCCACTCACTGCTGCGTTGCATCAACAGATCGTCCCGTTAATAGTACATACAACACTCAAACATAGCTCTTGTTATCTTACCACTTAAAACATACCATTATCCTGCCAACTACAAAATACAAGTGGGTGTAAAAATAATATCCTGCTAATATTGTATGTACTAAAAAACAACACTGGTCATATCATATGCACCTCGATGAAATTCTTTTTTCTCGGTTGTCAAATTCTAGATTATCTGGATCAACCCACCCCCCATAGTCGTATCCGATTATTTTAACAGACGTTGTATTTTCAATCATTAGTTGAATTTATCTGTGAATCTGAGGATTTCTGAATCTTAAGCTGCGGGTATAGGTGTATAGTTCTTGTGTTTTCAATTGTGGAAAATAAACTCGATATACATATAAGATGTGAGAGAGAATGTAGACAAAGG
>CM032661.1:39712552-39729197 GCA_019095985.1 Streblospio benedicti
GACAGACAGTGGCTAGAACTCAACTCGCCAACGACCTTGTTCGTGACCAAGTGAAGAGCATGACCTAAGTGGTCATTGATGGAAACCTGTCACTTCTCAACCAACCACAGACAAGCTCTGGAATCCTGACTCTTCCTTCATCATTCAATCAAAATACACACATACAGCAACGTCAAAGGACAATGTTACCTCGCCTGCAATGTTGGTGATAGTGTGTATGTCAAACAAGAAGTCTTCATAATTCATTGTAAGTCAAGTTATTTGATGTTAACAGTCCAGCTTTCAGGGCTTTGTACATATATATTCCAAGCTCCTCCTCAGCAATATAGTGTTTCTAATATGCTGATATTAAAAAATATCATTACAAATTTCGTGGTTTCATTTTTTTAGTGATTGACGTTTATTTTGTAATTTGTCTTTACAACGTATTTCTATCATGCTTACACTTTTGATGCTGAGGCCATATGTCCAATCCTTGCTTTCCACTCTACTTGCATCTACCAAAGTTTTGTTTATTTTAACTCATGGTTGCGTAATTGGAACCTATTTTCTGGACACACAATGACAGAAAAATTGAAAATTGCATGTGAACATATTTTAGCTAATACACTTTAAGGTAAAAAGCTCTCTGTTGTACACCATTTAAATACATTCTTTTATTATTCAATCATGATTAAAGATAACATGAATATCGAAACAGTAAATAAATTAATGTGGTCAAAGATTGCAAAATTAATGTTTAGAAGATGTTAAAACCATGCACAATTGTGTGAGGCAAAATTAACAATTGAAGCTGCCAATAACTTTCAGCAGCTTGAGCATAGCAGAGGTGTGAAATAAACATGAATTCAGATATACAAATGAACTCCAGACTTGATCATTTTCAACCAACAATAAGAGCAGGAAGTAGCAATAAACAACCAATTGCAATACTTAATGTTCATACCATAACCACCAATTACACATGCAATCCCTAATAATAGTGTATTGTTGAATGTACTGTGCAGATTACTATATTGTCATTTGGTTTTTAGTTTATGATTGAAAAGGATTCTTGAGAATCACGAAAATATTTTCCAAATAAATAAAATAAATTACTAAAATAAATGTAGAATATTGTGTTTAGAAAGCGTGTGATACAATAACAGCAACAAAAAACATTTAAACAAATGGAACAATGTCTGGCACCATAATATTTTAACTAACAATTGTAATGAATTTAATTATATGTGCTTCAATATGAAATGTAAGTTTCCACACTTGGTTATGGATTCAGTTCTAATCTTATCTCTTAGTTTTTTTTAGCAGCAGGACATTATAGCAATTAGAGCGTGAGAGGGGGAAAGGAAAATAAACACTTCTGACAATATAATTCATTCCATCCACAGACCGGGCCCGAGACCCGTGTGGTGAAGGAGCAGAACAAGGAGATCGAGGGCCCGGGGCTTCACTCTGATGTGAGGTACGGACGCGACCTCCAACTAAGGGCTGTATGAATGGAAGGAGAGTCTGAGTGATTAATGGTCAGACCGGATCCACCTCACCCCTCCCGAGTCTCTAAACATAATATTATGCTATAATCTACATTAATCATTCACTTTACATTTTGTGTTCAATGTAAAAGTCGAATACGTAGACTGTATTAATGACATTTTATTGAATATGGAATAATGATTAATAGGCGGACTTGGTTTCCCGTTGGTAGGACTTATAGCGTGCTCGTTAATCATACTTGGTATTGGGCTTTTCTTTGGTCTAGCAAGAATTTCAACGCAGCAAAAGTTACGTCATTATAATGGATCTTTGTACATCTTTATTTGATAATACTATGGGCGTAGCAAAACTGTAACCATCTGAACGTGTTTTTTCAGCAGTGATAATTCCCACGGACGCATAACATGATGGACAACAAACGTACAGTCCCCATGTTGTTCAAGATGAAAAGTCGAACATTTCTTCAAGAGCACACATAGAGAGTGTATTATTATCTTAAAGTGATTGGTTTATTGTAAACTATATTGAAATCAAAATATTAATGTTGGGTGGTTGTTTCGTTGTATATTGATGATTTGCTTCAGAGGTAAAATATACATCACCATTCACATGAAAGTATATGATTGGAACGATAAATGTTTAAAAGTTACTGGCCATTTTATGACTTCAAGTACCATGTAACAGGTAGTAACATTGATGATGATCGCCAATAAAGTGGTGTGCACTGCTTGCTGTCTACAGTTTTTACTGCATCAGTGAACTTTGTATAGATATAATATGTGCATGAGAGAAGGAAGGTAAATGCCAATGGATTGCAAGTAATTTTACGATAAAATGGTTTATCCACATTGTTCTCATTATTACGCTTCCTAAAATGCATCTCCCAAAATCCCGGGCACCCATTGTGTACTTGTTGTTATTTCTCTATTTGATTGACAATTACAGACATGTTTACATTTCTTAGCATCTTTGCTGGATCGCCGGAAATTGAAACGGTGACTCATTTGAAATCTATTAGAGTGTGTGATGTGATAAGCCCTTTTTTCGGAACATGTAAATCCATATTAACAGTCATGGGTCATAATTTGGTCAATAGAATAAATTAGCATCATGAATGAATGATGATTTTTACTTTTCCGGGTATTAATATAACGATAAGCCAAAGGACACGGGATATTTCTTTCTGCTTTGGCAGCTCGCATATACTGAAACGGAGCTTTTACAAAATACAGTGGACTATTAATTAAGGATCTTGTCCTGCAAATAATAGCCTATGCAGGGTCTAGTAGGCCTACTGGTAATCTTACTGTGGGAGATAATTTTGTATAATATGGCATTTGTAAAATACATATTCTGAAAGAGAATGCATTTTTCCATCATGCAAACCAATTTTGGCATGATGTGAGTTTCGGATTATTTTAGGACGTACTAAACTCGTAACAAAGGCATTTCCAGAGATGGCACGAAGATTGTTAATGTATACAAGACTAAGACAAAGGCTAATTTTGCTGGTGTATGGAAAGCGCTTATCATCTGTTTATTACCTTTTCACTCCAGCTCTATAATTTTAACATACCGAGGCCAAATGTTGCAATTGCCTTTGTTGTTATCCAGACAGGAAAATCGGGCAGATCTAGGTAATCAACACACGACATGGTATAATTACTTATACTCACAATTTTCATAAATAGACACGCTTAGCAAATAATATTAAAAAAAAACAAAGTGCTGATAAGGAAGTTTGCAGTATCAATATTTACGCTACTACTCTGTATAAGGGATAACAGAAATCAAAGAGGTTGACAAATCATGAATGACGTACGAATTCTAATTGTCTTTTTAATTGGTTACACAAGATGTGTGTATACCTTATATTGGATTAACGAGACAGACTCCTATTTGTTCGAATGTAACCATGAATCCCATTGGGGCATTAACTATCTTAGTTGGAGTACAGGATTTGATGATGTCATATCATGGTCTTCAACTCACGGGGAGACGGTTAATCCTGACTACAAAGGTCGCGTGTTCATGGAGAGGCCGTCAGGGAACATGACACTCACAGATGCCCAGTTCAGAGACGATGCCAATTACACGTGCTTCTATGATGACTATCCAGGTCCACCAGGAATTGAGGCCGACAGCTATGATATAAAAGTGTATGGTAAGGCTGCACTCTGTAATACTAGTATTTTAACACATTCTGTAGAATTAGTGTTTGACTAGCATAGTGGTCACATCCATAAGGAAAAAACTAGTGTTTAATGCAGACTTCTAATAAGATGTTCTGTAGTAGAAGTATTTTGATTTAGAAGTGCCTCATCATATTTACAAATACACCGGCATTTTGGCGAGAGTGGCCAGGAGATGATTGATGGTAAATATATAAGAAACTTTTACTGGACAAATTCTATCAACATTCATCATTTCTTGACTATTTTATTGGGCACATTTTGTCATTTTTATGACTATCCATAGTCATCCATCCTATAATCACACATCAAAACCGTCATAGGTATTCTTATGAATCTTCTGAAGTAGCAAAAACAGTTTATTACCAAAACTCTACTACACTACTACTATATCTTTTTTACAGTCATCATGAGCTCTTATAACATAGTTGATTGACAACGTTTTGCTGCATTTCCAGCATATATATTTTTCCTGGCTATATGGTCCAGAACTATGATGCATGGTCCCCCGGTCACGTATAAGAACTATTGGGGAATGTGTGTGTAAGACAGATATAAGACAATTTATTCTGAACAGCATTCTCTGACGTGACTCCGTCTGGTGCTGACTCATCAGCCGTACAAGCCGGGAGCACAAGCTTGCTGACCCTGCGTGTGGGCAGGATCCGTCCAGCAGATGCTGCCATCTTCTGGCTGGTGAACGGGGAGTGGAAGACGGATACGAACACCACCATTCCGATACCCAATGGAGACGGCTCGTTCAGCCTGATCGGCACCTACAGCCACACGTACACCAAGGACCCGGCCACTGTCACCTTCAGCTACGTGGTGGAGAGAGATGAAGGGCTGGACGATGTGGAGGGAAACTACACCACCGTCAACGTGCAGTGTAAGTACCACGGTTTGTTGCTAAGAAATATGGGATATAGTGTTATAAGAAAAACATGTTTAAAGACCTTCAAGTTATTATATGCATGTAGTGCCTTTCAGCAATTCCAGATACAAGTTAAACCAGAGACGTTTAACACAAAGGGTTGTCCGAAAAAATGCAAATAACAAAATCCACAATATCAAGTGCAATTCAGGTACCCCATTGCCTTAGATGGCCATGTCAGTATGATTTTCATTAATATTGTACACCACTTCTAGACGTTGGACTTTTGGCTGTACATGTAACTGATGAGGATTCTAGTGAATCAAGTGTTGTTAAATTGTTAACGAACTTATAAGAAACTGTACAAAATTGAAAATTCTGTAAAGAATAAAGATATAGAACATTACAAAATAGCACACAAGACATACATTTTTATTGATATCTTAGAAATACTCATGTAACATACACACGATAACCTGATGGATTGTAACACATGCATGTTCTAAACTGTTTAACCACTAAGCAATCATTCATACAACCTGATTTGTGTTTGTACTAGTAGCATAAGGTTGTGAGATATTTAATATTATGATGACCAATGGACAATTCTTAATGCTCAAGAGGGTTGAAACTATGGAAAGTTGCTGATTATAGTCGGTTCAATCACTTTCCTAAACGTCTTCTTAAACCTGTTTTATAACCAACTTATCGCTTTATATCTAAAGATAAGCCAGACAATCCTGTGGTCACTACCACCGGTCAGCAGGAGCACGGGTCAGTGTACTCAATGACCTGCTCCTCTGACGGCCGCCCGGCACCTATCTACACGTGGTACCGCGGTGTGACTGAGGTGAGCAGCTCACAGACGTTCAACCTCACACTGGACTACACACAGCATGACGGCGACTACACCTGTGTGGCCAGAAACGAGCGTGGAGAAGCGAACAGTGATGCCCATACTGTGTACGTCACATGTGAGTAACAGTGGAATAACTGCTTTTATCACCTTTCACTATCAGTAGGTTTATAATGCAATTTAGCTATATCCTGTTACATTCTGTATCCAAATTGCGTTAGACGAAGGGTGTGCCAGTAAAATGTTTTAGAGGCAGCAAAACGTCAGGTGACTAACGTAGGAATCAACAGAAAACAAATTAAAAGGTGACCAGAAGTTATAACCATACCAAATACTTGCAAAATATAGGTATCAACTCTATCTCCAATTAGATATAGCAATTCTAGAAGGGTAATACCCAAGTCCAGCTAATGTAATGCTCAGTAGGTGCCAATTTCATCTTATGTACAAATTCTTATCTTTTCATGCTACAGTGCCCCCACAAGAGTTGGTCATATCTGGGAGGGATGAGGACTGGGTGGAGAAGAAGAAAGTCTACCCTCTGACATGTGACGTGGCCAGAGTGAAGCCAAAAGCCAGCATCTACTGGAAGGTCAACGGGGTGGTCAGGACGCCTTCCACATCTACAGCCAGCGACGACGGAGACACGTCATGGAGAATACAGGACGAGCTGCAGCTGACTGCAGACGCTACATTTCCTGATACGTTCACTGTGGAGTGTCTGGTGACCAAGGAAAATGATGCAAACGATATATGGGACTCAGAGCACAAAGAATTCAACCACTACTGTAAGTAATCTGTGAAAATAATATATTTTATAACTATTAGTGCAGTAAGGTGCTTTGGTACAGTAATAACGAATGTATAGTAAGCACAATCGTCATTTACTAGACATTAGTTTGTGCACTATTTTCTGTACACGGTTTGTGTCTCTAATACATTATGATTACATTTATGTAATTTTATATAACAAAGTATCATTGAATAGTGATATATGTATATGTGTATTGCCATCTGTGCATGATTATCTTTGGTTTAACAGATGCAGCTGAGATGCAGCTGAGTGGAACAGGGGAACAGTCTCATGAGGAAACATTCACATTCACATGTGCAACAGAAACTCCAGGAAACCCGACAAACATCCTCAGATACCAATTCCTGCATAACGACACAGTGGTGCACACATCAGAGTCAGATACCTGGCAGAAAACTCTCGATTACACAACTGACGATGGAACATTCACTTGTGCTAGTCAAAATCATGCTCAGCTTGACTTTGGTCAACCCAGCAATCATGTTAGTGTTTATGTTCAATGTAAGTGTACTGCACAAGCACTCCTTTACATTTTAATGTTTTCATTATCTGCCAATGCTAAAATATAAGCAATTATATACTTTTATTCTGACAATTATTCTTATGTTGACCATCAGTACCCCCAGACTTTGAAGAGTTTGACATACAAGTAGAGAATGAGGCAGACCAGACGTGGCTAGAACTCAACTCGCCAACTGACCTCCTGTGTTCTGTGACCAAGGTGAAGCCAGCTTATGACCTTAAGTGGTCAGTTGATGGACAACCTGTCACTTCTCAACCAACCACAGACAAGCTCTGGAATCCTGACTCTTCCTTCATCATTCAATCAAAATACACACATACAGCAACGTCAAAGGACAATGTTACTCTCGCCTGCAATGTTGGTGATAGTGTGTATGTCAAACAAGAAGTCTTCATAATTCACTGTAAGTCAAGTTATTTGATGTTAACAGCTACAGCTTTCAGGGCTTTGTACATATATATTCCAAGCTCCTCCTCAGCAATATAGTGTTTCTAATATGCTGATATATTAAGTATCATTAAAAATTTCGTGGTTTCAGTTTTTTATGTGATTGACGTTTATTTTGTAATTTGTCTTTACAACGTATTTCTATCATGCTTACACATTTGATGCTGAGGCCATCTGTCCAATCCTTGCTTTCCACTCTACCAGCATCTACCAAAGTTTTGTTTATTTTAACTCATGGTTGCGTAATTGGAACCTATTTTCTGGACACACAATGACAGGAAAAGATATGATAATTGCATGCTGACAATATAATTCATTCCCATCTACAGACCGGCCTGAGACCCGTGTGGTGAAGGAGCAGAACAAGGAGATCGAGGGCGAGAGCTTCACTCTGACATGTGAGGTGACGGACGCGCGACCTCCAGCTAACGGGCTGTATGAGTGGAAGAAAGAGTCTGCAGTGATTAATGGTCAGACCGGATCCACCTACATAATCCCGAGTCTGGATCACACTGAGCATGATGGAGACTACACGTGCCGGGCGACCAATGACGTGGGGAAGGGAGAGCACGGCACCATGGCCACTATCAAGGTCATGTGTGAGTAATCACTGTTATTTGGGGTTTTCCTCATAATATAAGGTGGCAACTCAATAACTGCATAACATGATTATAATACACACTGTAAAGTGGTGACATTATTACAATATTTCATTACGGTTCGTATCTAATTCTAAATTCATATTGTCACAGACATCACCAGTGTGACAGCAGAGAAGACGAGTTCCGCGTCAACCGTGGAAGGATACGAGCTGAAACTGAGCTGTTCGTTTGTCGGTTACCCACAGACTATAGTGACGGTGCAATGGAAGAAAAGGGACAGTGATGATGTGATAGGTCAGTGTACATCATCTGTATATCTCTATCAATGTATTGTTAGTAACGCATATTCTGCCATTCTGGAACCACTTAAACCTGGGTCATTTTTCAATACTGCACTGAATCGTAAGACTGTATATAATTTGTTTATTTTAAACAATTTTTTTGCTTGTCATGATTACGTTTTTATTCCTGATTTATAATGCTTGAATTTTTAATGGACATTATAGATACCGGTATTGAAATTATATAGATTTAAATGCTATCTCACAGGCACTACTGCTGAGCTGACTATTTCGTCCCTGTCACCGTCTGACTCTGGGTCGTATTTCTGCGCCATAGACAATGGGATAGAATCCCTAGAGAAAAGCAATGATGTTGAGGTCAATGTGCTGTGTGAGTATTTGATCATGATGTACGGCTTTATTGAATTGTGACCTTTATATATAAATTTTGTAATTAAAACATCATAAGAGTAACAGTCGGACATAGAGTGGTATATGTCATGTTATTTTGACAATATAGTCATTTTCTGTCAGCACAGAAATATTATGATAGCCACTTGTTTCAATGGCCTAGGCCACACTTCCAGTTGCCACTGTCCTAATGTTCTTGTAACAAATCATATAATGTTTATAATATTCTTATTAAGCTGATATTTATGCAAAATGTATGTTTATATATAACACATGATATGAACATTTATGAACATGTTAAGTACATTGTAACCTAATTTTTCCCCTGTACTTACCGACCAGATGGTCCCAAGGACGCGCCGTCCCTGACCATCTCCCCGGCTGAGACGCCCGTCAACACAGACACCACATTCACCTGCTCACCGGGATCAAACCAGGGAAATCCGGAAGCGACCTACACTGTCATCTACATCTCGTCTACTGTGATCCTCAATGGAACTTCACCTCTCACAAGGCAGTTTGACTCTGTCCTCCAAGGAGGCTCAGTGACATGTGAGGTCGGCAACTTGGTTGCTTCAAGTCCTAGATCTGGAGGAAAAACACTCACTGTGAGAGGTAAGGAATGAGATTTTTTCTACTTTGATAATTGCTACATTCATGTGATACAATGTATGTGGATAACAATTTGAAGGATGGATTTTCATTTTAAACAAATTTACTGTGACAGTGAACTACTATAATTCATACATTTCATTATAAAACATGATACATTGGGCAACACACATGCACAAGTATTCATTTGTAACAATCACAGTGTTAATGATAAATCAAATCGTCCAAATTATACCCAATATATGTTTTTATACAAAACTACGTGTTTCCATTTCATAATTTGTCATAACTTTTAAATTACAGGCACAGCTTTCATTGAGTCCCCTACCTCAGATGAGAACCTGAGTCCGATCTACCCACAAGATGACCTCATCCTGACCTGTACAGCCTCCGGTCACCAGAGGTCACTGTCCTGGTCAAAGGGCTCCGGGACCCTGCCCAGTGACCTGTTTGATGAGGAGACACAGAGACACTGACATCAGGACCCTATGCATATGACCAGACTGAAGCCCTGAAGAGCACGCTGACGTGGAGGAAACCTGCTGCCACCTGTGAGGAGGTCAACAAGCACGACGGTCAGTACACGTGTGAGGCGGCGGTCAACATCGGCGGGAAGGAATCAACGGATGACGTCAGCTACAACGTAAACATCAGGTGTAAGTGTTCATTGTTATTTGACAATAGTTAAAATATCTATCAATATAGTAGTTAATGTTATGGCTATGAGGAGGTGTAATAGTGTCCATATTATGGCCATTTCATTATAAACTGACAGATGAATGTGTTTTTTCAATGGTATTTTCATTTTATGTGATCGATGCATTTCATTACAAAAATGACGTATTTTGCTGGGAAAAGCAGAGGGGTGTATGTTGACATAGCCCCATGACATTATTTGTGAGTTTTCACTGGAATGCTTTACAAATTTCATTGTCTATATTCTAGATGCGTCTATATTCTAGATGGCCCTATATCCAAACAAGGACCTTTCTACAAAGACGGCACAGGTCTGGGTAAAACCATCGAGCTTAAATGTGACACTTGCTCCAACCCGCCACAGAGAACATACACCTGGACCAGGGCAGGATCAGAGTTGGGCTCAAACATCACCGGGGCTGATACAGACACACTCACCATCTACAATGTGGAACACGAAGACTTTGACAACTACACGTGTCATGTTTGTAACAACATAGACTCAACAGACTACTGTGTGGACTTGCTGGTGGAATTAGTGCCTTACGGTATTGTCTTCCTTATTTATATACTAATACCAAGACAATAGTGAATCAGATTTCAGTATCATCTTATTCAATTTATGCATGTTGGCATTTACATTACTGGCGGATGGATGCATATATTTTTTTGATTAAGTTTTATGTAGGCTTTCCATATTATCCATGTACCTTTACCATCCTCTGTCACATTCAGGTCGCCCGTCAGCACCCGGTGCCTTAGCTGTCGAGGCTGACACATCACGTACCCTGGTGGTGACCTGGCAGCCTGGTTTTAATGGTGGACTTGCCCAGACGTTCCGTCTGCAAGGACGCCAGGCTGGAGAGGGGGACTATCAGGATGTTGAAGCTGGTACTGACTCGTTCTCCAATTCCTTTGGCTTTTGAAAAACTAATTTGCAAACCCGATCAGTCAAATGATGGTATGCATACCACTTTTAATGTGAGGTTCACCGTTTTTACATATGCACATTACGCAATATGAACCAATTGAGGACTTCAGGCTTTATGTATAATTGCCATTAGCATTTATTGTATTTTGACATAAAAGTTTAATGCTGTCAAGAGAAAATTTGCAATTACTGCACAGTTATGGCACAATAGACATTTAGATAAATTATACACTGATTGCCATATAAGTCTAACTGCACGCATCTATATTAAGATACATGTACTTTGCTTTCAGGCATAGTTGAAGAGCTGAACATTGATTACCGCGTGACTGAACTTGGTGGTGTGGCTCTGGAGTCAGACACGGAGTACGAGTTCCGTGTGAGAGCAGAAAATAACCACCCAGACGAGAATGAGAGAGACAGTCCGTGGGCACAAACAGACGGGTCCACATTGAGTAAAGTGCTAGTTATAACTGGGTTCTGATTATATGTTGAATAAGAAGATTGTATCGGGAACAGCAGTAGGATTATTAAGGTCAAATAAAATGTATTACATGTTGTCCATTGGCCGAAACAGAGCAAATGCTTTATAATGATATTCTATTGGTGTATATAAAGTTTTTATGTCGATGCCTTTAAATATATATACAAATGCTATGTTGTCAAAGATTAATGAAGGATTATAAAATAGGATGGAAAATTATAAACCACTTTTTCTATTTTTTATTGTAAGCAGATGGCAAATTACAAACATTAAATATGTTATGTAGAGTCTCCAATCGTAAAAGTTACCAGCGATATAGCTTATGACTACAGCCAGAACAGAGTTGCATTTAGCTGGGAGGTGACACAGGGAAGACCCACAGAACTGCAACTTATCAGAAGGTAAGTAATCATAATATTGGAGCAACCCCATAATATGTATCTTCATTATCTGTATTTCAATTTGTCACATTTATTTCCGCATATATAATTTTGATTCATTAGTTGTAATCACAGTTTTGCCTATGCTATAGTTTGGGTTTTTTACAAAGAGGCTCCAAGCGATTGGTGACTTCCCACACTGACTGGATTGTGATGGTGCGTGACCTGGTCCCCGCTGCGAGATCATACTATGGTCATGTGGAAGATGGCTCCGAGTTAGAGCGGAGCCGGAGCTACGAGATGGGGCTGCGGGCCGTGGAGCTGGATGTGGTCACAGAGCCGGGGGTGGAAGACATCATCATCAAAGACAAGGAAACTGGTGGTATGTGAGCGTGTTAGATATTCCCTTGATATTACCATTTATATTGTTAGACAGACTGTCTGGTGGTGCTGTGACTGGCATTGCTTTATACCATTTATATTGTTATACGGTCTGTCATTGTTTATATTACTAGGTCTGTCTGGCAGTGCTATAGCAGGCATTGATTATATTGTTAGGTCTGTCTGGCGGTGCTATAGCAAGCATTGTTTATATTATTAGGTCTGTCTGGTGGTGCTATAACATGCATTGTTTATATTGTTAGGTCTGTCTGGCGGTGCTATAGCAGGCATTATTTATTTCATTAGGTCTGTATGGTGGTGCTATAGCAGGCATTGTTTATATTGTTAGGTCTGTCTGGTGGTGCTATAGCAGGCATTGTTATTGGCGTCTTGCTCCTTGTGACTGTACCGCTGCTGGTGATCGGATTTATGATGAGACAACGACAGATGAAAGGTATTTTGTCTGAAAAACACCCATCAGAATGAATTAGAGTATTTTTATATGACATGTCAAACATTGATAACGAATGCATCACAATATTATATAACATTCTATTTTTTACCATTTTGCATCATTTGAACATTATCAGCACCATATATTCCCATACTTAATAATATCATCCATGTTATGGAATAGGGGTTAGTAAAGACTTGTAAAAACATGGTCATGTGTTGGTTAGTTGGTGTGAATGTGTGGTCATATGTGTGAGGCTTCTGTGTTTGTATGTATTGAATTCTTTAATCTCTAATAACATGAACTGCTGTGCATCTTAACCAACCTAACTGTACTACATCACGAACAACTGCGTCGGTGAAAGCTGTAAAGACATTCACACTTATCTATAATTTTATCATATCAAAGCCAACGGTGCATTTGACTTTGATCACGAATATGTAAACTCACTTCACTGTATCTATGTATCTTGATTGCATTCAGAAATACATTTATTATGGATCAGTCGAGTGCAATAAATAGGTCCAAACCAATTGAGAGCATGCATGCATTTTAAATATTCGGTATCAATTGAACAGTTGACGCCTTCATCCAAACTACAACGTATGTTTGTCTTGCTATCCATCGCAGGTTAGCTTATGAACAATAGCTTAACCTGTCTCTAAATCAGTTGTAAACACTGGGATACATAAGAAAAACTTTTTTATGGATCAATATGCCATTTTGTTTAACCATATGCATTTTACCGTGCTACTTCCTTCTTATTTCTATTAATGATAAAGTTTCATGTCATATTTAATTTAAAACGTATGGCATTAAATATACAATTCTTCATGTTTTGGCCTATCTAGGGTATGTGAATTTAGTCAACATACTATTTACTACATGGGCATGTACATAAATAATATGTACAAAATAGAAACTTGTACATGTACTAATTTTGGCAAGAAACAAAGACAAAATTTAATTGAAAATATTCATATAAAAGTGCACCACATGCTCCATATACTTTTTATAAAAATGAGAGGTATGTTGAGTGTCCGTTTTACTACTCTTTACTTCTATTTCTTTATTCAAACCAAAAATTACATTCATATAATATTGTTATTATTTCAGCTAAAAAGAAAGAAACCACACATGAACAGGGTAAGTGCCAAACATCAGTGTTGTTTTTATGTGTGTTTTTGTGGCAATAACTTTGCAAAGATGTACATTTATCAAACCGTTTAATTGGTAAGAGAACACATTCATTTGTCGTGTACATATTTTATTATTATTGAGAAGTTCTTTTAACAAAGATAATAATGATTTCAGTTAATCAATAACAAAGACAGTGACAAATTCTCGTGAAGTTATTTTTCAACTTTGAAAGTGGAAGTTATATATTAAACCTATCCTTGCTGTATTACAATGCATGCAATGATAATATGATAAGCATAATTTTATTTTTATTTTTCAGATATATAAAATACATTTAAAACGTTGATTAATGCATTACAGACTACTACAACATGGGGCACCACAACCCTTCAACATCTCCAGGCCTCAAACTTGATTCAGTCCTAGCTGCTGCTCCTGTTGTTGAGTATGAAAACATCACCACTGCCATGAGACACGGGATGGTCCCTGCAAAACAGCAGGTGTCCTCTTTTGGCACTGGAGAGTATGACGAGATACCGGCCAGCAAGGCCAATGATAACAGCAGGTGCTATTATTTTGATAGAGTATTAACAATGTCTAATTTCATTTAAAAACATTTGATCCCAAACATTCATAAATTGTCTTTACACTGATAAGATTATCATTAATTATGAAAACTATACTCTTGAGTAAAGATCATTTTATGAACTTCCGTATGATATATTTCTATATATTCACATACAAAATGCTCTGAATTTGTTTTGTTAATGTTTTAAGTAATCTAATAATAAAACATCTAATCAAATTCAACATACCTGACAATTCGTATTAAGAATCTTGTTGACTTAACAAATATGTGTGTTGTCTTTGATGTCGATAGATCACTGCACACCCAGTTCGTGCATTTTATTGTTTAAACAATCGTAGCACGGCTATTAATGAACCCTCAATAGTGTTTGCTGTGTCAAAATAAAGCTACTTACTTATATTGTCGCATGATAAACACAGTTGTTATGATTCATTAAAATTATATGATCTATGGTGCAATTCGTTGCATGCACACCTAGTTCGTGCGTGGCGATAATCTGGGATTTGAACATGTTTATTTACATTAGATCTTACTAGAAATTTTATTTTTTCACTTTGGCACCGGGAAAGCAATAATGTTTAAAGTAGTAATATTGTGTGCTAATTGTTTGGAGCCTAACAATTTTATTTAAATAACACACGAACTGGGTGTGCACACGAACTGGGTGTGCAGTGCTCTAGTGCATCTGTAAAGATTAGTCAATTAAAAAATAAAACAGTTGATTTGTCATTTCAACTCAAATTGAAAAGGAAGTACTATACATGAACGGGTATACATAAAAGTATCTCATTTTCACTACAATTGCTGAAATTTATTTTGTGATTTTAGCACTGAAAATCCATACGAAAAGCTCAGCCACGTGGATCAGTACAACTCTGAGAAAACATATGATGAATTGTATAAACAATGACAGATTCTCTTGGTTTTATAAACACTGATAGTATTTTGAAGGGAATATGATTTTAAAGTATGATGAAAAATTGTGTTGCAATATGAAAGCACGAATATTCAATGACTGATCCGGGACAGGGTGTGGGATGACTTGGTACAGAGGTTACAAAGGTGGAATCCACCCCTGTAATATTAACTGTATAATGGTTAGTATTATCTATTAGAAACAGTATTAATATTTTCTTTAATATTCCAAGTAATCAACATAATGATATTTTAAATGATATTCATAATAACAATAATCAATTGATTGGTTACATCTTATTTTACACAAAAAATAGTTTTTCTCATTTAAATTATTAAACAAAAGTAGTATATTGAATTTAATTCAAGCTTATTAATTTCTAAATAGTGTGATTCATACCTAGATATTTTGAATTTCAATGGGGCCCATGTAGCATTTAATTTACCAATATGATGCATTTATTATTTATCTAAATATGTATTGTATATTGTCGCTTTTCTATCAATTGTCTAGATGCGTAGTTAATATGTTTTTGTGTGTGTATATTCATTATTGGTACAAGATGTGAAAAGAAAGAAGGTTGAAAAATAAATACACAATTTTAGATAAAGAGCTAGTTTGTCCTTCGTTATTTTTCACTCTGGTAATGGTCATTCAAAGTCTACCTCTTCGTTCCAATGTCTAGTACACCTGTAAATATTTTTTTTATGCTTCATTAAATAAGGATTATAGTTTACTGAACAAATATGAAAAGATGATTATATTTGTGATCTTCACTATCCTAAGTAAATGTTTACATTGTAATCGATCAGGTTATAAATATGTATCAATCTGCAATGATCTCTTATTGTCTAAAAAATAATGTCATGATATCACTTGTTTAGCAGATAAGTAAGTGTCTTGAATACTGTGTTTTGGGTGCATTTGACTTAATCAATTTTACTAAATTCTATTCATACAATTTAAGTGCAAATAATTGGCTTTAAATATATTCATGTTTTCATCCAAAATAGATTATCAATATACCATATGTGACTGCTTTAATTTTCTTTGTTTTAAAAGGGTAGTTTTTTGTACCTTCAAGGAATAGAATAATCTCAAAATATGTTGAAAAGTCTTTTTTAATTGAAGAAGATTATAATTCTCCTTGTGCATTATAAAACAAATTTAAAAAAAAAAATTAAAATTTATTTAAACCTAAAAAACCCCTTTATAGATTAAAATTTTTTAAAATTAAAATTTTTAAAAACTTTTAAATATAATTTTCTTTTTAAAAAATGACATTAGTACAAAAACCTCTGCCATGTACAGCGCCTCATTTTCGGGTTTCCCAGGGTTAGTTTTACACATGTGAAAAAATCTTTGACTTGTGAAAAGCAGACTTAACATCTAATCAGTAATATTTTACTTCTTTCTTTTAAAATATTCCCCAAAAATTTTTTTTTTGTTTAAATGTTAGATTTACTACCCGATCTAGGAAATTTCGGAATTTTTAACATATCGACTTTGTTTTTTAAAAAAAATTTTTTTTTTTTTTAAAAAAAATTTTTAAAAAAAAATTCTTTTTG
>CM032661.1:39729297-39748720 GCA_019095985.1 Streblospio benedicti
GGAGGTCGTGAAGCCAGAAGCTGGAATGAGGTGGAGCATTGATGGTCAGATTGTTGCTCCAGATGAGCTGGACTCTACACCTCTAGATCATGGAGCTTTCAGTCTGTCCGGCAAGAAGAGTGTGACTCCTGAAGAAAGGACTAACATCACGCTGCAGTGTCTTGTCACTGAGAAAGATAAACCTGATGAAGTCATCGATCAGTCTGATCCACAGTTCTTTGAAATCTACTGTAAGAAATTGTTATACATATTTTGAATTAAAACATCTAATTGTAAAAACACATGATAGCATACATGTACATTTTATGATGTTGATTGTGTTATGCTGAATTTATTGTAGATCGTCCCACTGTGGATATAGCATCTCAAGGTAAGATGGAAAATGGAGAAGAGTTCTCCATGACCTGTGAAATTTTAACAGGAAGACCTCTAACTGATATCAAATACACATGGAGAAAGAACAGTAGTCCTTTAACAGAAAACAGTAACACTTTTGTTGATACCTCAACTGGACTATACAACAGATGACGGTAATTACACATGTTCTGCCAGCAACACGCCAGGCG
Organism: Streblospio benedicti; assembly: GCA_019095985.1. NCBI lineage: Eukaryota > Metazoa > Annelida > Polychaeta > Spionida > Spionidae > Streblospio > Streblospio benedicti. Next base: position 39,729,864 of record CM032661.1, read on the forward strand.
AGGGAGGACCAAGTGACAACATCCACCTCTACGTCACATGTACGTTTTTATACACTGGTTATTTGTATGTAATCATCTACGCTCGTTCATTATTTTTTCAAGTCACATTACTGTAATACTATCTTTGTTTTTGTTTAACAGTGCCACCACGAGACCTGAGTGTTGAGAAGTTATCAAATCTCCAGAATTCCTGGGTTGAAGAAAATGAGCCAGTTGACTTTCAGTGTCAAGTGTCCGCTATTAAACCTGCTGGTAAATTAACATGGAAAATAGCAGCTGGAGATGAGCAAGAGACAACAACAAATGTTGGAAATAATGGCGACTCTTCTGTTAGTTTGTCAAGTGACATAAAAACGTCATTCACAAGGGATGACACCGGAAGTGTGGAATGCTTACTGTCTGGAGATTATGAAGATTCTAAGAAGATAGAAGTTGACATTTATTGTAAGTAATACAAGCTTCAAAATATTTAATGTATTGCAATGCTTCCCAGCATAATTTGCATGGCACCATCTCATCCAACAGCTTAGAAACTTAGAAGTCAACATTTCAAAGAATTCAATGATCCATATAAAAATAATGCTTGCTTTCAAGATGCTTCATACTCTTGTCTTTTATAAATGTATACTATGTTGTAAATAAAAAAATATATGACAAATCCATTTTGTTGTAGTTTTTATTCCTTTTAATCTAACAAAATGCTTAGTGAATCTACACCTTGTCATTTCCCTTCACCTCATCTAAACCTTTAGACTTGAATGTGTGTGCAAAAATATCCAGCTTTCAAAAGCTTGCAAACTACACCAGATATGTTTAACACAGCACACGATGATATGCATATAACTATTGGCTACTAACCTATATTTGCTGTATATTGCTAATCTTAGTGTTTGATATATTGATTTGAGATGAATATTATAAACTATTTAAAAAGCATGTGCATGGCCAAAAAGGGGGCGCACTTTTGACTTCTGAATAGCACAGTTTCACAAATAGAAAGTTTGTGATGTTACACATTTTAATGGTTGGTTTGAATAAAAAAAGACAGTAAGTACAGATTAGTCTTGACTTTGGTTATTTAATTTATGCATCTTGACATTTGTATCGATCAACAAGCATAGAAGAATATATCATCACATGCTCATGATTCAAAGTTTGAAGAGGATTATATGGTAATTGTCCTCTGCTAGTTTGGATTCTAATAATTCATAAATATCTATTTTGTTTGTTTTTTCTTGATATATTTGAAGTCATTAAAATTTATATTGCAGGGAAGCCATCCACCCAAGTCCTCAACGCCACCACAGACCGCCCCCAATAGAGGGCACTGCGTACACCCTGACCTGTGACGTCACAGACGCCAACCCCACGGCCATCAGCAGCTACAAGTGGAAGTGGGGATCTGGTGGTAGTCAGGAGACAACATCCCCCATTTGACCTGGTGATAGACAAAAACACTGGACCGCACTGAGCACACCCTGGTGTTCTCATGTGCTGCCATCAACACGCCGGGCGAGGGAGAATACAGCTCAGGGGGCGACTCATTGAGCATCACTGTCTGGTGTGAGTAACATGGTGTGGGAGAATACAGCTCAGGGGGCGACTCATTGAGCATCACTGTCTGGTGTGAGTAACATGGTGTGGGGAGAATACAGCTCAGGGGGCGACTCATTGAGCATCACTGTCTGGTGTGAGTAACATGGTGGGGGGAGAATACAGCTCAGGGGGCGACTCATTGAGCATCACTGTCTGGTGTGAGAATACAGCTCAGGGGGGGGCAAATAAACTGTATAGCTTATGTAAGAATATAGATAGTGTTTGATGATTCTGAATATCTTTGATAGAGTTAATTGAGCATTTGTGTAATATATGTTAATCAACATGTATATATAATTGGGTCAACGGTAGTTTTTGTATATGTAAGATAGGTGTGTTTATTTCTTGCCAAGTTTGAAGGTATTACCTTCATGAAACGCAATTGATATTCATAATGATTGCCATTTCTATGCCCCAGATGTTCCCACTGTATCCGCAAGTCAGTCATAGTTTTTGTAAATGAAATATAGGTCTAACGTATTACTTTCATGACAAACAACTGATATTCATAATGATCAACTTTCCTTATGTCCCCAGATGTTCCCCACTGTATCCGTCACCCCCAGCCCTGAGGCCATTGAGGGCACCAGCGTCACCATCAGCTGCCAGAACACGGACAGTTTCCCGCACGAGCTGGGAGAGGTCAGGTGGAGGAAGGACGGACAGCCACTCACTATTGGTGAGCATGTTATGATCGTGTAGTGGACCATAAAATCACAGTGTATATTCTTGCATTTAATACCACTATGATGAAAGATGCATTAAAAAATTGCTATGCATTGCAAGATTACAGGAAACATAATTATGATTTAATTCCCAACCTTTTACTAACATATTTTTACAATGCTAAACATCGCTGAAGACACCTGAACATAGTTGTATTATATAGATCCAAGTTTGGGAGTATAAAAACATGCCTTCAGCTATGACTATTTTATGTAAAAATAGGTTTGGAAGCAACATGTTAGAGAGAGTTGAAATTGAATTCACCAGCATTGGTAAACGCATATATAGTCATGATTCAGCTAAGAAAACCATTATGCATTATATATAAATGAAACCATATTGACCTCACAAAAAAAATTCCCTGCATGTTTCACCACTAGACAAACATTCCCTGCATGTCACGGCGGCGGGACTGTGTCTGACCCCAGCATCAGCATCAACGACGTGGAGAGAGGTGACCAGGGCACGTACACGTGTGTGCTGGTCAACGGGGCCGGGGAGGGGCAGGCTGACGCAACCCTAGATGTCCTGTGTGAGTTCTCCTGTGAATGATAAGGTTGAACATACATTAAAGTTAACGTCCCTTAAATCAGCTTTGATACGTTGTAACGTGTGTGCATAATTAGTTACTTGTTCAAATGCATCAATGTTTATGTGTGCTATTAACAGATAGTGCTTTAAATTATACAAATGTTTAATGCTTTAATGTATGAACTATTAAGGATAGTTTTCATTAACATATACACTATTTTAATATTTAGCGCAATGGTAATGTTTTTTAATGTGAATGACAGGTTGTTTATATTTTACTCTACTTTTATTTTTGTTGCTTCCAGACAAACCTGACCGCGCCACCCTGACCACCTCCCTGGGCAGAACCACGATCGCCGTGAACGAGTCTGTAACTTTCACCTGCTCCAACGACATGGACAGCAACCCAGATCCTACACACTTCGCTTTCTACAAGGGAGGAAACAGCGAGGTGAATGACACGTCCACCAGCTGGGGGCCGCGGACCCTGGACAGGGTGAGGACAGACAGCGGCCAGTACAGCTGTGCTGCCTCCAACAAGGTCGGCGCCGGCGAGAGGTCAGAGGAGCTGGACGTGCAGGTGCAAGGTGAGGCTGGGTGGTATTGTTAGAGCATCAGGTAGTGAATGGGGTTCAGCTATACAGTGAGGAGGGCATTTGGGTAGGCTTTTGTGATGTGTTTAAATGTAAAATTCGACAACTTGGTACACATTGACAGGTTTTCTTTAAAATATGAGTATGATAATATTATTATGGTGATAATGGAACTGTATATATTTGAAAGAATGGAATTGTACATGAATATAAATGAAATAAAATGCAAATCATTAGTAATGCATTACTTCCTTCCAGCTGTGGCCACCATTGAGAAATTCCAAGAGTCCATCACCACCACCCCAGTGTACAACGGCAGCTTCTTCCTGGACTGTGTGGGCGCGGGCCATGAGAGGACGGTCTCCTGGACCAAGGGGGGCGGCTCCCTGCCCGCGGGCCACTTCCGGGAGGAGGGGTCAGGAAGGTGGAGGATGAGAGCATCAGCTACGACCAGGGCGAGGGCTTGAGGCGCCGCTACGTGTGGATCCCACCAGCCGCCATCTGTGGTCAAGTGGACAAACACGACGGTCAGTACACGTGCACGGTGGAAGCCACGGCCGGCAGGCAGCACACGACAGCGAGGGACCAGGCCACAGTGCAGGTGCAGTGTGAGTACATGGGGGTCATTTATGTAATGGTTTCTAATTCTTATGTCTGGCATTGAACTAGACATATCAAACTTGACAACAAAAAAAGTTTAGGTTTATACACGGTTGTATTTTCAGACCCTCCTATCACTCGGTCTGGTCTGATTTATCATGAAGCAGCAGCCAAAGTGAAGGAAACTCACGTCTTCAGCTGCGATGTGTGTTCAAACCCAGCAGTGGACTCGTACAGGTGGATCTACAATAAGACAGAAATCGGTACTGGTCAGGATGTCACTATAGCAGATATTGATGAAGATGACTATGGAAATTACACCTGCATTGTTTGTAATATCATCAACGGGAATCAGTGGTGTCAAGAATATATATATGACTTAAAACCAAAAGGTAAGCTCTATTTAGGTAGTTGAATAAATTATATTTGAGTGATAAAGAAACCAATTATATATTTGTATGTGTCTATATGATAATTAACTACATAAGCAGAGTTAATTGTTGGCAAGTCTGATCTAATTACATCACATGTGCTACTTCTTTCTTTAGGTCCACCCAAGGCCCCAACTGGACTACAGTCTTCCAATGAAACCTCTCAGACAGTGAGCCTCACATTCACGCCAGACTTCAATGGTGGATCGGAGCAGACGTTCAGATTGGAGTACAACAATGAGGATGATCCAGACTCGGACTATGTGCTATATCAGGATGGTAAACATATACAATCAGCCTGTTCCTTGTCATCATAATAGTTAATGAAATAATGCCTTTGCCATCAATAGCGAGTTTATGTCACTTTTACCTAATGGCATTTTTAGCATTGAATCAATCAATCAATCAGCAAACATAATTGTCAATTTAACTGTCTGCTCCAGGTATACCAGATCCTAACAAGGAGGCATACCAAGCGAGGATTCCCATCACTGTGCGTGTCTATGAGCTGGATCCTGCTACGAGATACTCATTCCGCGTTCGTGGAGAGAATCAGGAAGAAGAAGATAATGCGAGTGAATGGACGTACGGCCGCAATATTCACACTCTGGGTACGTATTTTCCCTCAATACTGATTATGATATTGTTCATGGTGTATTGATTATTTAAATCAAATCCACCCATCACATATATTTTGCTTCACACAGAGCGCCCTGTTGTTAGAGTGACCAGTGAGATTGTATATGATTACACTCAGCACACAGTGGCTTTTAGCTGGGAGGTGATCCAGGGAAAACCCACAGAGCTGGAGCTTGTCCAGAGGTAAAAGTATCCAGGTTTGTCTTTGCATTAGTAAATTGGATATTACATTTTCATGAAAATTGACTAAATCATTGGTCATATTTTCCTTTGAAATGCAAAATGTATATGCTTTCTAATTTAATATTACTTATGAGATACTATAAGCATTTCACGCACTCAAGGCCAAAACAATCAACAAGATCTGTGTCTGCTGACACTGACTGGGTTGTGATGGTGCCTGGCCTGGATCCCAATGACGGCTTACTACGGTGGTGGTGTGGAAGAGGGCTCCGAGCTGGATCGGAGCCGGAGCTACGAGATGGGGCTGAGGGCCGTGGAGCTGGATGTGGTCACAAACCCGGGGGCTGATTATATCGTGCCCAAAGACAGAGAAAAATGGGGGTGTGTATGTTTGTTTTATATACTTATATTTTGCAATCAAATGAATATACGTGTAATAGTACTGTTGTTTAAATTTTTCATTTTAAATGAAAGTGCATATTTTAATGATCATTTGCAAAATTGAAATTGACAAATTCTAACCTTTCCATTTTTAAAGTTTTTAACAGTCGTCATATAAAATCGTTCAAACATATAAATTCAAATGAACTGAAAAAACGTTATTTTTACATTATTAAAAAAACATAATTTTTTGAGAACTACTGTGATTGATTTCATCATTTATATTGTTATTCTGCTGGTGGTACTGTGACCGACATTATTTATTACCATTCATATTGTTAGATAGACTGTCTGGCGGTGCTGTGACCGAAATTGTTTATATTGTTAGGTCTGTCTGGCGGTGCTATAGCAGGCATTGTTATTGGCTGCTTGCTCCTTGTGGCTGTACCGCTGCTCGTGGTCGGCTTTTGATGAGACCGAGACAGATGAAAGGTATTTTGTCTGAAATACACCCGTCAGAATGAATTAGAGTATTTTTATATGACGTACGTATATTAAACATTGATAGCTAATGCATCATAATATTATATAACATTCTATTTTTCACCATTTTGCATCATTTAAACATTATCAGCACCATATATTCCCATACTTAATAATATCATCCATGTTATGGAATAGGGGTTAGTAAAGACTTGTAAAACATGGTCATGTGTTGGTTTGTTGGTGTGAATGTGTGGTCATATGTGTGAGGCTTCTGTGTTTGTATGTATTGAATTCTTTAATCTCTAATAACATGAACTGCTGTGCATCTTAACCAACCTAACTGTACTACATCACGAACAACTGCGTCGGTGAAAGCTGTAAAGACATTCACACTTATCTATAATTTTATCATATCAAAGCCAATGGTGCATTTGACTTTGATCACGAATATGTAAACTCAGTTCACTGTGTCTATGTATCTTGATTGCATTCAGAAATACATTTATTATGGATCAGTCGAGTGCAATAAATAGGTCCAAACCAATTGAGAGCATGCAGACATTTTAAACATTCGTTATCAATTGAACAGTTGACGCCTTCATCCAAACTACAACGTATGTTTGTCTTGTTATCCATAAGGTTCGCTTAACAATAGCTTAACCTGTCTCTAAATCAGTTGTAAACACTGGGATACATAAGAAAAAACTTTTTATGGATCAATATGCCATTTTGTTTAACCATATCCATTTTACCGTGCTACTTCCTTCTTATTTCTATTAATGATAAGGTTTCATGTCATATTTAATTTAAAACGTATGGCATTAAAAATACAATTCTTCATGTTTTAGCCTATCTAGGGTATGTGAATTTAGTCAACATACTATTTACTACATGGGCATGTACATAAATAATATGTACAAAATAAAAATACTACATTTACTAATTTTGGCAAGAAACAAAGACAAACTTTAATAGAAAATATTCATATAAAGTGTGCACCACAAATGCTCCATATACTTTTTTATGAAAAATGAGAGGTATGTTGAGTGTCCGTTTTACTAGCTATTTCTATATTCAAAAGCAAAATTACATTTATATAATATTGCTATTATTTCAGCTAAAAAAAAAAAAGAAAACCACACATGAACAGGGTAAGTGCCAAACGTCAGTGTTGTTTTTCTGTGTGTTTTGTAGCAATAACTTTGCAAACCTGTATATTTATCAAACCATTTCTAATTTAATTGGTCAGAAACATATTCATTCGTTGTGTACATATTCTATTATTATTATTGTTGAAGTTCTTTTAACAACAAAAATTAATGATTTCAATTATTCAATAACAAAGACAAATGACAAAATCTCGTGTAGTTTTTTTTTCAACTTTGAAACTGGACTTTAGATATTACACCTTTCCTTACTGTATTACAATGCATGCCATGATAAAATGATAAGTATATTTTTTTTAGATATGTAAAATACATTAAAAACGTTGATTAATGTATTACAGACTACTACAACATGGGGGCACCACAACCCTCCAGCATCTCCAGGCCTCAAACTTGATTCAGTCCCAGCTGCTGCCCTGTTGTTGAGTATGAAAACATCACCACCGCCATGAGACACGGGATGGTCCTTGCAAAACAGCAGGTGTCCTCTTTTGGCACTGAGAGTACGATGAGATCCCGGCCAGCAAGGCCAATGTTAACAGCAGGTGCTATTATTTTGATAGAGTATTAACAATGTCTAATTTCATTCTAAAAAATTTGATCCCAAACATTCACAAATTTTCTTTAGACTGATAAGATTATTATTAATTATGAAAACTATACTCTTGAGTAAAGATCATTATATGAACTTCTGTATAATATATTTCTATATATTCACATACAAAAATGCTCTGAATTTGTTTTGTTAATGTTTTAAGTAATCTAATAATAAAACATCTAATCAAATTCAACACACCTGACAATTTAATTAAGAATCTTGTTGACTTAACAAATATGTGTGTTGTCTTATGATGTCGATAGTGCATCTGTAAAGATTAGTCAATTAAAAAATAAAACAGTTGATTTGTCATTTCAACTCAAATTGAAAAGGAAGTACTATACATGAACGGGTATACATAAAAGTATCTCATTTTCACTACAATTGCTGAAATTTATTTTGTGATTTTAGCACTGAAAATCCATACGAAAAGCTCAGCCACGTGGATCAGTACAACTCTGAGAAAACATATGATGAATTGTATAAACAATGACAGATTCTCTTGGTTTTATAAACACTGATAGTATTTTGAAGGGAATATGATTTTAAAGTATGATGAAAAATTGTGTTGCAATATGAAAGCACGAATATTCAATGACTGATCCGGGACAGGGTGTGGGATGACTTGGTACAGAGGTTACAAAGGTGGAATCCACCCCTGTAATATTAACTGTATAATGGTTAGTATTATCTATTAGAAACAGTATTAATATTTTCTTTAATATTCCAAGTAATCAACATAATGATATTTTAAATGATATTCATAATAACAATAATCAATTGATTGGTTACATCTTATTTACCACAAAAGTTAGTTTTCTCATTTAAATTTATTAAACAAAGTAGTATATTGAATTTAATTCAAGCTTATTAATTTCTAAATAGTGTGATTCATACCTAGATATTTTGAATTTCAATGGGGCCCATGTAGCATTTAATTTACCAATATGATGCATTTATTATTTATCTAAATATGTATTGTATATTGTCGCTTTTCTATCAATTGTCTAGATGCGTAGTTAATATGTTTGTGTGTGTATATTCATGTGCTTGGTAGAAAGATGTGAAAGAAAGAAGGTTGAAAATGAAATACACAATTCTAGATAAGTTGCTAGTAAAACTGTCCTTGTTATTTTCACTCTGTGGTGATGGTCATATAAACTATTATCTTGTGCCAATGTACGCGTGTACACCTAGTAGGACTTTGTACTCATTAAATAAGAGTTATGGTTTACTGAACAAATATGAAAAGATGATTATATTGGTGATCTTGTATCCTAAGTAAATGTTTACATTGTAATCGATCAGGTTATAAATATGTATCAATCGTGATCTCTTATTGTCTAAAAATAAATATTTATGATATCACTTGTTTAGCAGATAAGTATTAAGTGTCTTGAATACTGTGTTTTCAATGCATTTGACTTATTGAATTTTACTAAATTCCTATGTACAATTTAAGTGCAAGTAATTGGCACAAAATATAGTCTCGTATGTTTTCATCCAAAGTAGTTTTATCAATATACTATGTGACTGCTTTAATTTTCTTTGTTTAAATGGGTAGTTTTAGTACCTTCACGGCCAATAGAATAATCTCAAAATATGTATGAAATAGTCTTTTCAATATGAAGAATGATTATAATTCTCCTTGTACGCATTATGAAACATAATTTGTCAGAATTGTAACTTAAACTACAAAAATGATAAAAGAAAACATTTTACTTTGATGGGTTGAGATGGACTTGCCATGAAACATCTTTCATGCGTGATATGATTGCAATATATTTACATTAAATTGCAAATATTTATCATAATCTTTTAAATATAATTTTCATATCAAAAGATGACATTAGTACATAACGACCTCTGCCATGTCTACAACGGCCTCATTTACGGTTACTCCAGGGAGTTCAGTTTTACAGCATGTGAAAATATCTTTGACTTGTGAAGAAGCAGGCTTAACATGCTAATCAGTAATATTTTACTGCTGCTTTCTTACCCCTAAAAATATTCCCAATAATTTTATTTTGTTTAAATGTTAGATTTACTACCCAGATCTAGGGGGAAATTTCAAGAATTATAACATATCGACTTGTGACTTGAATTTCAAACATTCTATTGTTTTAGTATTTTAAAGTCTTCGTCAAATATATTTTCAAAGTATTGACGTGTGGATTGATTACGATATGTTGTCAATGATTATGTAAGCTGATACTCAACTATAAGCTACATATGTGCTGGACACATAATTTGAATTTAGTACATGCTAGAATGCAATTATGCACTTGTGTGAATGTATGAATTTGCAATTTCTTTATGTAAGAGGCTGTAATAGCTTGTTAGGCAATGTCTAATGCTTTTGATGTACTTTGTATTGCAAATAAATATGTTTAAACCAAGCTTCACTTGTCTTTTGTAAAGAAGCCAATACAGGGAAGAAAAAATAATAATTTAGACATTTCAATATATCTGGATTTTGAGTTCCACTTTTCTTCATATGTTCGAGTAAACTATAGTCTGAAATTTTTCATATGAAAATTACACAAATAAAAAAGGATTGTGCATTAGAATTTTTTCCAATTTTCCAATTTTTAAATGTGTTAAGTTTTTAATGATACTTACTTTAATTGTTCATACAGTTATTTTTAATGTGTTTTGACCATTATCATTTTTAAAATTTAATGTTAGTTTATGGTCTGGTGCTGCTATTGAAATTATTCTTATAAAGGTGGATGCTGCTGAAGTCATGAATAAAAACGATTGTTTTTTATGAATAATTTATTCAGTACTGTTTTACTATAAATAAAATGTGATGCATAATATAGATACTATATATATATATTTGATATACCTGGAAGACAAACATTTTTATAACATAATGGGGTAATAATATAAACTATTTTCCTTACACTGGAGAACATATGCTATTCATAAAATATTGCAACCTTTTCATTTCAATCTTTTTACAATAACATAAAGATATGAAGATAATTTCTATCATAATGTGATAATATGCTGATATATTTTCTATTGTTAATTTTTTCATTAAATTTATAGTTTGAGTTTTCCTTTTAAGCAATAGCATAAGCAATAACAAAATGAAAATAGGTAATATGCGAGCATTCCTATAACATAAATTCAATTCAATACACCCAGTTTCTGTACTCACATCACATTTATTTGACATATCTCACCCTATTTAATGATTTGAAAACTGGAAGAAAGTTATGTATTTATTTTTAGATTAAAAACACCCTCATCTTTGAAACTTTTAGTCTAAAACGTTTGTTCATAAATACTTGTTCAATTGCTATTACTATTTATAAAAATGAAAAAGTATTAAAATCACATTTTTTGTCTTTTCATCTCTAAATGAATTTTCGTGGCTTTTTATTTTGCAGATTTTGTAAAAACACTTGTTTCAGAAAAAGATGATGATAAAACTAAATGAATTTATCATTTATAGGTTTTGTAACTTAATTTGGGCATTTATTTTGAACGAGATGTGCTTTTACAAGATCATAATGCAAATATGTTCATAATTTTGTTACTTCATGTTTTCAAATTATCATGCTTATGCCGTCAATTAATCAGAATTACAAGAAAAAGGTACTTCACAATTATCATAAAGATCATTATATTCTTTTGGAGTCTATTACCACACATCACACATCGCCACTTGAATACAGGAGTCTATGTTGCTGCTGCAGCTTTAATAGCCAAAGTGACATAGCATAGATTATATAGAGCTACAGTGCTGCCACCTAAATACAGGGGTCATTGTTGTGTTGTGTTTTCGCTAATTATTGATAGTTTGGAAATACCAGGAACAATATCACACTTGTTTACATAAGGCTTGCTGGAATATGTTATCTATATACTATATAAGGTCACTACGCTTGCACCATGAGCAGCACTGCGCTGACCCGCGCTATCAGTGAGTGATAGTGGCATTCACCACCACCTGCTGCCTGATAACAGCCCGGCCCGCCGGCGCTCAGTTGACGATGATCATGCTGACAATGAGACCCGTCGCGCTCCTGCTGCTCCTCGGGGCCACGCTGGGCCTGAGCGCCGCCCAGGACCCGTGCTTCTGTGTCAAACAGGTGCCACTCACTGACGGCAAGACAAGGTAGGCTTTGATTTGATTTGATATCATTTATTCATAATTCAACATTTCATATTACACCAAATTAAAAGTAACAGAAAACATATAATTTATAAATTTGAAGTTATACTGACCGCAGTTTAGCAATCAAATACGGCACTTTTGAAACAATTAAATTCAGCTGGTGAAATCACAATTAGGTAAAGGATATAGCCATAATGATATACATTTTGTAAAAATCAACATTCGCATGTTTACTACCACCATTCCCCTCCCGTTCCAGTCCCACGGTGCTGGCGAATGCGGGCGACGAGTCGGGACGACTTTTCTACGGAGAACAGAACGGAAAGGTGAGTGGGACACGGATAGAATTCAACATGTGATATGTCAAACTGTGTGTCTGAAATACTCAGTGTATGTGATAAGAATTAATACTGCGGTAGGCCTAGTTTTATCGTATATGGTAATTAAAGAAAAGTATTCAAGACACTGACAGAATGATTGCCTTGCTGGGAATACACGGCACTGAATTTAAATAGACGACGATGGAACTTGTATCATTCATTCTTGCTGAACACGTTCAGAAGAACCCAAAAGGTGCCCAGTTAAGACATGTATTTTGTGTCACACTCATGTTCACTTTATATGTTAACAATAAGGAATCATCGTCGGTTTTCACGGCTTGATCACTCACACTGTCTTAAAGTCCGTGCTCATATCAACTGCGCATATTGCCATGAGATATGACGATGATAAGGAATATAAGCAAAGATATACGTTATAGTGGACCAAAAGTTCCAATAAAGTTATACAAATGAAACAAAACTTTAAATGATATTAAAAATTCAGTGTCGTTGATAGCACATTTGCTGTGAGCGTGACAGCAAGGACAGCTAGATGGAGGTCTCGCTGGGCAAATGTGGCGTGGGTGGGGTGAATGAGACACAACGTGATAAGACACGCAGTCTTCAGTCTTGTGCAAGTTTTGAAACCAATCTACTGCGCATAAAAAGGAAACGAATGAGGAACAACTCAACGGTTGCTGGTTCGAGACGTGGTGAGGGACACTGTGGGTGTTGGGCACACTCAACTCTTAATGGTTGCACTGCCCCCGTGTCACGGGTCACCCACAAGCCAAGCCAATGACTCCGCTCGCTTCGACTTGGCATTCTTTACAGACGGCGAACCTAGGCATTGTAAAACGTGACTTGCACTATCATTTGAGCTACTTTTTTCATATGCTATCAAAACAGACGACGCGACGCAATGTCTGTATTCAAAACAGTTAGATAACATATCTTTGGTGAACGAAACACGGTTACCAGCAGTTAACGTATACAAGTCACTGCAAGACACCATTGACGGAAGTGAATAATCGGAAGAATGATATAGTCCCATTCACAATAAGCAAAATACACGTCATAGTTTTCTCAAGTATAGCATTCTATGGCCAGCCTGTTAAGTAATTAGGTTGGACAATTATGGAAGGGGTTCTGGAGAATTTACGAAGAATATGAATCCGTCCCGATATTGTGAAATAGCATTATTTCCCCTCACTTATTTTGAATAGAATCTACGTCGTAACGGCTAATAAATATGTGGTTGGATTCCCCGAAGCCACGCACAAAGTAATACAATGCTCTAATTCTGTGTAACAGCTGGTCCACGCAACTCTTCCACATATTGTCAGAACAATAGGACCTCGCTAGTAAATACCATCCAAAAGACTGGCCTCAAGTTGTCTCAATGAAAACAGTGCTCCTTTTATTTAGGCTCACTGTGGTCTCATTTTGAAAGTTTGGAACCATGATGTATCGTCTTAAATTCCAGGTGGTCACCAGATAGGGAAAGGTCTTAATCAGGGTTTTTCGTGTACTACAGACTCATTTCTCCCCACTGTGATACCTTGCCCCTGTCTGCTGTAGGTGTGGGTGTGGCAGAAGAACGGGGACGGTGACTGGGAGGAGCTGCCCGAGCCCTTCGTCGACCTCTCGGACTTCATCCTCGTCGGGTGAGTAGCTGGCTCCCAACCAATAGGGGTCGGGTAGTCACGTCACTTTGTTCTGTCCAGTCAACCAAGGGCTATGTAGTCACACCACTGGGTTCTGTCTCCGCAACCAAGGTCAGCTGGTCCAACATTGAGTCATTTGCACTTAGTGCGCGACATGATGTTGGTTTCCTCTGTTTCTACTCACTTTTTTAAGCTGCAAGGGCAAACAGGAAAGTGAACCCATCATATATTGTAATTCTCGTGTCAGACAGACACACCATGGTGTGTCTGCATGATATATCATAGCTTCAGTATTCAACATCCCTGATACTCAGCCATGTCCATGCGGTTGTTGTTATTTGCAACACTCTTCGCCACATCCAGGCGTGGTGTCGCTTGTTTGCTCAAATATGTATGTGATCGTGCGTTTTAATATAAGAAGATGCATGTAGAAAACAAGGCTAGGTATCACCCTAACAAAACAATATATTAACTGTGATATGATATTTGGAATTAATTGACATGGGTGTAACTTTAAGTACGGTGTTGTCGTCAGAGGCTTTGTCTTCAAGTCTACAGTGGAAGTGGTCCACAATTCGAATCCCGTCAGATCCCATGTAATATAGCCCCATAGACTTGGAGAAAGAGCCCTCTACTTTCAATATGTTCCCTGTTACGTGCTTTCTGTCACTATGTTCCCTGTTGCCTCTGTAGGGGTGAGCAGGGCTTTCTGTCGCTGGAGTTCCACCCAGACCACGCCAACAACGGGCTGCTGTACATGTACTACTCCTACAGCACGACCGAGGTCAGTGTGCAACCTTCTTTACCAACTTTATGAGCACTAGACCTCCAACCTTAATAATATATGAGTAACATTCGATCTAGACACCTTTGTTTAGAATTTTATTGTATAGATTTAATATTTCTTATAATTATGTAACTTTTTTCCGTTTCGGTGGGAAGATGGTGTATTTGTTTTGCGTTGGTTGTTTTGTGTTCTTCACCCCCCCCCCCCCACACACACACACACACACACACCACCCCCGCCGCAGCAACCCCATATTCCTCATGATGGAATATTAGTAGGGTGGTCATGAGGGAAGCCACCAAAGCCCTTAAATCTGCTAGTACGTGTACATAGATTTTCAACTGGTTGGGAACCTCATCAAAAATATCCCATTAAAAGAAGCAGTTTTGGAGGGAAATGGACGTGCAGTTCCTTTTACATAATTTGAGGGTGGCGAGCACGATTGTGGTGTATGTCGTACGCTAGTTTACTGTGAATCACTTGTCTCTCAGGGCGACCGCGTGACTCTACTGACCGAGGTGAGCGTGGAGGATGACAACCCGAACCGCGTGGACATCTCCAGCGAGCGCCAGCTGCTGCAGATCCCACAACCGTTCCCCAACCACAACGGCGGCGACGTGAGAACGTTATGCTCTTATTGAGTTATTGAGACACTTTGTAAAAGATTTTTTTATTCTATTTTTTATTTATTTATTTTTATTTTTATTTATTTATTTATTCATTTGTTTGTTTATTTTTTATTTTTATTTCTATATTTATTTATTTTTTATTATTTTCTTTAATTTTTTATTTTATTTTATTTTTTTTTTTTTTTTTTTTGCTACAGTGAGATTTCTGATTCTTTGTTGTTAGTCACGGGCATAAGATTCCCCGGTTCATAGACGTCTAGCATTGCATTAGTGTAAGTTGGTCATAATACTTGCTACCTTAATAACCTCCATACACTCTTTCAGAAAGAATTTTCTTGAAACAATCTGATAATACTTCTGTGGTCGAGTCAATAAACAGTTGGATTTGTGACATGAATTTCTTTCAAGAGTGGTCATTTGACATCAATATCGAGGTTGTAGGGCAATGCCAGCTGCATATTGTTAGATTTGGTTATTTTGGCGGCCATCTTGAAAAGAGTAGCCATATTGGATCTATTTCAATGTCGTCCCTATTTTATCTTAAAATATCCTTTTTGGGCTAACTCTTTACAAATTTTGATGCTTTAAACCCTAATTGAGCAATTTCCTACAATATCTACTCAAATCTGACCCACTAGATCGTGTTTGCGGACTTTTACGAGGGCGGTGACCCTGACAAGGCCGGCTACCTCTACATCGGCATCGGTGACGGTGGCGCGGCCGGGGACCCCTTCAACTACTCACAGGACCCGTGAGTTACAGCACAGGACACACAACACACAGCACACCTACCACACACAAACACATACACACACACACACACACACACACACACACACACACACACACACACACACACACACACACACACACACACACACACACACACACACACACACACACACACACACACACACACACACACACACACACACACACACACACACACACACACACACACACACACACACACACACACACACACACACACACACACACACACACACACACACACACCACACACACAGACACACACACACACACACACACACACACACACACACAGACACACACACACACACACACACACACACACACACACACACACACACACACACACACACACACACACACACACACACACACACACACACACACACACACACACACACACACACCACACCACACACACCACACACACCACACACACCACACGAACCACACGCACCACACACACCATATGTAATTCACACAGACCATACATTTATAATGTACATTAATATTTTTATCTATATCCTTATATAATTGTTGACACTATTTTGCACTCTGCTCTGTACTGTGAAGAAACCATCATACATGTAGGTAATCCTCGGTTGAGAGAAATAGGTTAAATAATGTGGAAATTGCTATGGACATCCTGATCCTTATAACCAAGCCAACCAGTCATATGAACACACACCATCCCCGCTCGTAAAACTTCATCTCTACATTTCCCCATGCCATCCTAGGAGCACGTGGCTGGGCAAGCTGCTGCGTATCGACCCTCTGCGCCGCAGCGAGGGCGAGGCATACGGCATCCCCGCGGACAACCCCTTCCTGGGCAACGACACCGTGCTGCCAGAGATCTACGCCCTGGGGCTCAGGAACCCCTGGAGGATCTCTGTCGACAGTACGAGCACCTCCAATTAGAATCATCAGTATTTTCAAACCACTACTTAATAATATATAGGCGGACACTTCTGCGATAAGTTTAAGACAAGTGTTCATGTCTCATAGTGCCATAAATAGGCAAACTGTCTGTCACGGGACTGAAAGGCCCCTTGTGAATCCCAGTTCAGAGTACGAGAAAGATGTGTTACTTCTTAATCAAAATCACCTGTAAAGACCAAATCTATAATAAGACAATCTATATGGTACTACAACTCTGTTAATACATCAACCGATATGAGGAACCAACTACAATGTAATGTCTAGTTCATGATCTTATATGCCTGCATTGCATTGTAGGACCCACTGGAAACACATTCATTGGAGACGTTGGACAGAATCGCGTTGAAGAGATTGACATTATGAAGGGAGGTGACAACTCGGGCTTGAACTTTGGGTGGTCGCCTTTGAGGGAACTGAGTGTTACAAGGCGGCTTTTTGTGACGAACTAGAAGGTAAGATTAGTAGCTATCCAATATAAAAACATGTATACAATTTTCGTTCGTTTTGTGTATTTTCGGTTGATGTTATTAGTACGCTGTGTGTGTGTGTGTAGGGCGTGGGGGGTCTGTGTGTTTCTGTGGGGGTGAGAGGCTATGCTTGTTTTGTTTTTGTTTTTGTTTGGTTTTTTTTTTCCTTTCCTTTTTTTTCTCTTTGTATTTTTATTTTTTTGTTGTTGGGGGACAGATTGTAATCTTCATTTGGTTTGGGGACATGCTTTTTTTTGAAAAATGTGCAAAAATTAGGATAAATGGACAGGCTGAAAAAGATTTCAAATGTGCATTGCAGGCCAAAGCGACTCCTCCAGTGGCCCATCTACGAGTACACGCACGAAGAAGGGTCCAAGTCTGTCACTGGAGGCTTCTGTGTACCGAGGCTGCCAGAACCCGGGCTTACCGGAGACTACTTTGCTGCAGATTTGCCCACTGGGTGAGGCATGATATTCACATACAATACGAGAATTTTTGCGGTTGAGTATTTACAGGTATTGGACCAGAGGATTGACACTATGATATCGACTTGGTAAATTGAGGGTGCCTATTGATTGTCTGAATATGTTCACCAAGACTATAAATAAATCTTTTTCCTTCTGGAAATCAACTTTCAAATATCATGGTCATAAAAAATTAGTTTTGCATGAACCTCACCATTCAGGCGTGTATGTACCGTCTGAGCGACAATGGGGACGACACATGGAACGGCCGCCAGGTGGAGGTTCGCGGAGACTGCCCGCCCAGAACCCGGCGTGGAGCAGCGACTACTTCCGGTACATCCAGACGTTTGGCATTGATGAAGAAGGTAAAGTCCTTTTTTTCCCAGATATTAACATGTATAAATACATCTACATTTGTGCATAGACAAAACAATAATGATAATTATAAACTATACAATTATTGACAGCTATAAGTTTAAAACTACACACTTAAAAACAATGAATGAAAAAAAATAGAACAACTGTAGGTTCTAAGGATAAATGATGACTAGATTTCTCAGAAATGTGTCACAATCGATCATTGTTTATAAAATGGTATTGTATGACATTGTAGATGTATGGTGATTGGACCGGTATGATTTTGATGATTTGATTATTTTGCACATTTGTTCGGGTGTATTACACACTTTTGCATACTAATGCATATATGCATCATTAACAAATTTCACTGCATTGAACGGAGGAATGTTTG
>CM032661.1:39748820-39806066 GCA_019095985.1 Streblospio benedicti
GTTGCAGTCCCACGGTGCTGGCGAACGCGGGAGACGAGTCGGGAAGACTTTTCTACGGAGAACAGAACGGAAAGGTGAGGGACGCGAGGAGGGTTCAGAATGTGATATGTCAAACTGTGTGTCTGAAATACTCAGTGTATGTGATAAGAATTAATGCTGTGGTAGTTTTATCGTATATGGTAATTACAGAAAAGTATTCAAGACACTGACAGAATGATTTGCCTTGCTGTGAATATACGGCACTGAATTTAAATAGACAACGATGGAACTTGTATCATTCATTCTGCTGAACACGTTCAGAAGAACTCAAAAGGTGCCAAGTTAGGGGCATGTATTTTGTGTCAAAACTCATTTTCACTTTATATGTTAACAATAAGGAATCATCGTCGGTTTTCACGGCTTGATCACTCACACTGTCTTAAAGTCCGTGCTCATATCAACTGTGCATATTGCCATGAGATATGACGATGATAAGAATATAAGCAAAGATATACGTTATAGTGGACCAAAAGTTCCAATAAAGTTATACAAATGAAACAAAACTTTAAATGATTTTAAAAAATTCAGTGTCGTTGATAGCACATTTGCTGTGAGCGTGACAGCAAGGACAGCTAGATGGAGGTCTCGCCGGGCAAATGTGGCGTGGGTGGGGGTGAAGAGACACAACGTGATAAGACACGCAGTCTTCAGTCTTGTGCAAGTTTTAAAACCAATCTACTGCGCATAAAAAGGGAAACGAATGAGAACAACTCAACGGTTGCTGGTTCGAGACGTGGTGAGCGACACTGTGGGTGTTGGAGTTACACTCAACTCTTAATGGTTGTACTGCCCCCGTGTCACGGGTCACCCATTACAAGCCAAGCCAATGACTCCGCTCGCTTCGACTTGGCATTCTTTACAGACGGCGAACCCAGGCATTGTAAAACGTGACTTGCACTTTTATCATTTGAGCTACTTTTTCATATGCTATCAAAACAGACGACGCGACGCAATGTCTGTATTCAAAACAGTTAGATAACATATCTTTGGTGAACGAAACACGGTTACCAGCAGTTAACGTATACATGTCACTGCAAGACACCATTGACGGAAGTGAATAATCGGAAGAATGATATAGTCCCATTCACAATAAGCAAAATACACGTCATAGTTTTTCAAGTATAGCATTCTATGGCCAGCCTGTTAAGTAATTAGGTTGACAATTATGGAAGGCGTTCTGGAGAATTTACGAAGAATATGAATCCGTCCTGATATTGTGAAATAGCATTATTTCCCCTCACTTATTTTGAATAGAATCTATGTAGTAACGGCTTATAAATATGTGGTAGGATTCCCCGAAGCCACGCACAAAGTAATACAATGCTTTTAATTATGTGTAACAGCTGGTCCACGCAATCCTTCCACATATTGTCAGAACAATAGGACCTCGCTAGTAAATACCACCCAAAAAGACTGGCCTTAAGTTGTCTCAATGAAAACAGTGCTCCTTTTATTTATGCTCACTGTGGTCCCATTTGAACGTTTGGAACCATTATGTATGGTATTATATTACAGATGGTCTCCTAATGGGGAAAGGTCTTAATCAGAGTTTTTCTTGCCTACAGAATCATTCTCTATGTGTGTAACTGTAACACCTTGCCTCTGTCTGCTGTAGGTCTGGGTGTGTTCCCTATGTCTGACTGCTGTAACAGCTTGTCTCTGTCTGCTCTAGGTGTGGGTGTGGCAGAAGAACGGGGACGGCGACTGGGAGGAGCTGCCTGAGCCCTTCGTCGACCTCTCGGACTTCATCCTCGTCGGGTGAGTAGCTGGCTCCCAGCCAATAGGGGTCGGGTAGTCAGATCACTTTGTTCTGTCCAGTCAACCAAGTGTTATGTAGTCACACTACTGATTCTGTTGCCTCAACCAAGGTCAGCTAGTCCAACATTGGGTCATTTGCACTTAGTGCGCTGTTGCCCTATCGAGGGGTGGTTCCCAGGTGATTGGGCCTCGGGGAGATGCTCAGTGTCTCCTGCCGTCTGCCAGCCAGGTCTCACTTGCCAAACGTCTCACGGGGATGGGATGTACTATCTGCTTTGCGGCAATGCCCAACACACCAGATCTGCTCAAGACACCCCTCAGGGTGCTCCTCAATTGTTGTCTGTTGATATTGATTGTCATTCCAGCACCCGTGAAAGGTACTTTGTAAGGGACAGTAATATTTAACAGGCGGGGGGGACCGGTGCATATCGAAAAAACTTGTCTGAAAAAGGTCTTGTCCCCTGCTGATGTGATGAAATAAAAACTGATGTCCCATGACCTCTATTCATAAAAAAGTCCGCGTCCCTCCCATGAATATTCGCGTGATTAATTTGTACTGATTCGCTCACGTCGAGGTGGGATTTCAGCAGCTGAAAAAAAAGTACATGTCCCATGCCCAACGAGAATAAAAATCATCCGGTCCCCCTACTTTGCACCTCTAAAAAAAGTACCTGTCCCCTACCAAATGCACCGGTCCCCCTTCCTGGTAAATATTGCACCGTCCCTAAGTAGTTGTCTAAATAATCAACTCACTCTCAAGTGTGGTTTCCATTATTTATTGCTCAAGAGGTTAGTATTATGACCGCACATAATTTATTCTCAACAAATATTGCTGTTTTTTGCAACATTCTTCGTTACAACCAGGCGTGTTGTTGCTTATTTGCTGAAATATGTATGTGATTGTGCTTTTGAATTTCAATATACAGGAGATACACGTAGAAAACTAGTCTAGAAATCACCGTAACAAAAACAATATATTGACTGTGATATGATATTTGGAATTAATTGACATGGGTGTAACTGTAAGTACAGTGTTGTCGTCAGAGGCTTTGTCTTCAAGTCTACAGTGGAAGTGGTCCACAATTCGAATCCCGTCAGATCCCATATAATATAGCCCCATAGACTTGGAGAAAGGGCCCTCTACTTTCAATATGTTCCCTGTTACGTGCTTTCTGTCACTATGTCCCCTGTTACCTCTGTAAGGGGTGAGCAGGGCTTTCTGTCGCTGGAGTTCCACCCAGACCACGCCAACAACGGGCTGCTGTACATGTACTACTCCTACAGCACGACCGAGGTCAGTGTGCAACCTTCTACACCAACTTTATGAGCACTAGACTTCCAACCTTAATGATATATGAGTAATAGTTGATCTAGACACCATTGTTTAAATTTTTATTGTATAGATTTAATGTTTCTTATAATTATGTAACTGTTTTCCGTTTTTAGTGGGAATATGGTGTATTTGTTTTGTGTTGGTTGTTTTGTGTTCTTCGCCCCACCACCACACCAACCCCATACTAAAAGTATTCCTTATGATCGAATATTATTGGGGTGGTCATGGGGACGCCACTAAAGCCCTTGAATCTGCTAGTACATGTACATAGATTAAAAGACCCAATTAAAAGTAGCAGTTTTGAAGCGAAATGGACGTGTAGTTCATTTTACATAATTTAAGGGTGGTACGTGGGCACGATTGTGGTGTATGTCGTACGATAGTTTACTGTGAATCTCGGTTCACTCAGGGCGACCGCGTGACGCTACTGACCGAGGTGAGCGTGGAGGAGGACAACCCGAACCGCGTGGACATCTCCAGCGAGCGCCAGCTGCTGCAGATCCCACAACCGTTCTCCAACCACAACGGCGGCGATGTGAGGACGTTATGCTCTTATTGAGTTATTGAGACACTTTGTAAAAAGATTTTTTTATTCTATTTTTTATTTATTTATTTTTATTTTTATTTATTTATTTATTCATTTGTTTGTTTATTTTTTATTTTTATTTCTATATTTATTTATTTTTTATTATTTTCATTAATTTTTTATTTTATTTTATTTATTTATCTATTTTTTGTGCTACATTGAGATTTCTGATTCTTTGTTGTTAGTCACGGGCATAAGATTCCCCGGTTCATAGACGTCTAGCATTGCATTAGTGTAAGTTGGTCATAATACTTGCTACCTTAATAACCTCCATACACTCTTTCAGAAAGAATTTTCTTGAAACAATCTGATAATACTTCTGTGGTCGAGTCAATAAACAGTTGGATTTGTGACATGAATTTCTTTCAAGAGTGGTCATTTGACATCAATATCGAGGCTCTAGGGCAATGCCAGTTGCATATTGTTAGATTTTTATTTTGGCGGCCATCTTGAAAAGAGTAGCCATATTGGATCTATTTCAATGTCGTCCCTATTTTATCTTAAAATATACTTTTTGGGCTAATTCTTTACAAATTTTGATGCTTTAAGGGTACTGTGAACTCTTTAAGGGAAAATATTCTATTTTCAGCTTTTTAATATTTATTATATTTTAAACTATGAAGAACAACATGTTTTGAAATGAACCTTTTTATCTTCAATAGTTTTCCCATTACAACGCATTTTGTAAAGACCAAGCTGGAGTGAAAAACAATGACTCATTCTTTGCAGGCTTATAAGGTTATATGGGCTAAAATTAAATTTTACATTTTCAATGTATTGTATGCTATAAATGATAAAGAACAACATCTTTTCAAAACGAACCTTTTTATCATCAATAGTTTTTTCTTATATGATACATTTTATAGACAGCAACTACTATCAATATATATTGATAGGCCATGTTTAAAGCCCATTTTCTCAAAACTAAGTTTGCATAGTGGATGAATTTTTCTTTTTATATTTCTCCTTAACCATGAAATCAAATTTTCACAAACGTGTATATATTTGAAGATATATGCATTCTGAAGAAAACCTTACTAGGGATTTTGATTTTTTTTATTTTGTTGATGAATTATGAACGTTTTTGTATTGATTTGCAAGAAAATTCGGAAAATAGGTGGTTTTAAAACTTAAAATGCATGTAAAATGATAAATAGGAAAAATATAAAAAATTTGAGGCAAGGTTTTCTAGATAAATATACAAATTTTGTAACTGAATAGTGATTTTGGTCATTTCGATGTTTTACTATCAGTTATATGCTTCGCAGGCAAAGTTGTCATTTTTTCATTAATTGCTTTATAAATTTTTTTTTCATCAATCTATACAATTCAAAACATGTTGTGTCATTAGATTAGATAATTATCTATAAAATAAGGTGTAATTTGTAAGAATTGAAGCAATAATGAGTGAGAAAATCAAAGTTTAATAAAATCCTTAGAAAAGAGTTCACAGTCCCTTAAACCCTAAGTCACCTTGACATGAAATCATATGGCATAGCCATGGGGCGCAGGGGATACCACCAAATTTTGTTAAGCTATATAGGTTCTAGGCATTACCTCGCTCCTTCACTCAGAAAGATCTTATGTAAGAAGCACATTGTTCATTTCTAAGGTGATAAAATGCACACACTGTCAAACAATTACAAAGCAGACATTTATAATATTTTTTTTTTATATATAGTTGCCAATGTAACCAAATTTATGTCCTTATTTTGAGCACTCAAGTAATATGAAGTGAGCGAAATCGTTTCAAAGAGGGTTAGGTGGAAATAGAAAATGGAATGGATTTGCACACCACTCACAAAACTTCATCTCTACATTTCCCCATACCATCCTAGGAGCACGTGGCTGGGCAAGCTGCTGCGTATCGACCCTCTGGGCGCAGCGAGGGGCAAGAGCACGGCATCCCCGCGGACAACCCCCCTTCCTGGGCAACGACACCGTGCTGCCCGAGATCTACGCCCTGGGGCTCAGGAACCCCTGGAGGATCTCTGTCGACAGTACGAGCACCTCCAATTAGAATCATCAGTATTTTCAAACCACTACTTAATAATATATAGGCTGACACTTCTGCGATAAGCTTAAGATAAGTGTTTAGGTCTCATAGTGCCATAAATAGGCAAACTGTCTGTCACGGGACTGAAAGGCCCCTTGTGAATCCCAGTTCAGAGTACGAGAAAGATGTGTTACTTCTTAATCAAAATCACCTGTAAAGACCAAATCTATAATAAGACAATCTATATGGTACTACAACTCTGTTAATACATCAACCGATATGAGGAACCAACTACAATGTAATGTCTAGTTCATGATCTTATATGCCTGCATTGCATTGTAGGACCCACTGGAAACACATTCATTGGAGACGTTGGACAGAATCGCGTTGAAGAGATTGACATTATGAAGGGAGGTGACAACTCGGGCTTGAACTTTGGGTGGTCGCCTTTTGAGGGAACTGAGTGTTACAAGGCGGCTCTTTGTGACGAACTAGAAGGTAAGATTAGTATCTATCCAATATAAAAACATGTATACAATTTTCGTTCGTTTTGTGTATTTTCGGTTGATGTTATTAGTACGCTGTGTGTGTGTGTGTAGGGCGTGGGGGGTCTGTGTGTTTCTGTGGGGGTGAGAGGCTATGCTTGTTTTGTTTCTTTTCTTTTTCTTTTTCCTTTCCTTTTTTTCTTTGTCTTTTTCTTTTTTGTTGTTGTGGGGATCAGATTGTAATCTACATTTGGTTTGGTGTGCTTTTTTTTCTTTTGCAAAATTAGGATATCAGATAACCTGGAAAAAAATCAAATGTGCATTGCAGGCCGTGCTGACCTCCAGTGGCCCATCTACGAGTACACGCACGAAGACGGGTCCAAGTCTGTCACTGGAGGCTTCGTGTACCGAGGCTGCCAGAACCCGGGCTTTACCGGAGACTACTTTGCTGCAGATTACGTCACTGGGTGAGGCATGATATTCACATACAATACGAGAATTTTTACGGTTGATATTTACAGGCATTGGACCAGGAGGATTGACACTATGATATCGACTTGGTAAATTGAGGGTGCCTATTGATTGTCTGAATATGTTCACCAAGACTATAAATAAATCTTTTCCTTCTGGAAATCAACTTTCAAATATCATGGTCATAAAAATTAGTTTTGCATGAATCTTCACCATTCAGGCGTATGTACCGTCTGAGCGACAATGGGGACGACACGTGGAACGGCCGCCAGGTGGAGGTCTGCGGAGACTGCTCCGCCCAGAACCCGGCGTGGAGCAGCGACTACTTCCAGTACATCCAGACGTTTGGCATTGATGAAGAAGGTAAAGTCTCTTTTTTCCAGATATTAACATGTATAAATACATCTACATTTGTGCATAGACAAAACAATAATGATAATTATAAACTCTATACAATTATTGACAGCTAGAAGTTTAAAACTACACACTTAAAACAATGAATGAAAAAAATGGAACAACTGTAGGTTCTATGATAAATGATGACTAGATTTCAGAAATGTGTCACAATCGATCATTGCTTATAAAATGGTATTGTATGACATTCTAGATGTATGGTGATTGGACCGGTATGATTTTGATGATTTGATTACTTTGCACATTTGTTCGGGTGTATTACACACTTTGCATACTAATGCATATATGCATCATTAACAACATGTTCGACTGCATTAGAATCTAATGTATGGGATCAGTGTGACTCACATGAATTCATATTGAATGAA
Source organism: Streblospio benedicti (assembly GCA_019095985.1). Classification (NCBI taxonomy): domain Eukaryota; kingdom Metazoa; phylum Annelida; class Polychaeta; order Spionida; family Spionidae; genus Streblospio; species Streblospio benedicti. The sequence continues at coordinate 39,756,271 of CM032661.1, forward strand.
TATATAAACTTTGTAGTGTATATCTCATCGGCAATGGTATATATTTGGTATATTGCATTTGTAGGAGAGGTTTACTTTGCATCCAACCAGGGTCAATTCCCCGGACAGCCTGGCTATGTCTACCAGCTCATCGATCCTGACACGTGAGTATAGAAGCGGGAATATGTTGGCCTAATTACATTGTGGCCGTAGCTTTCTTACAAATTAGTTCAAACTACCACCATAAGAGGTTTCATATTTATCGCTTATCAGAAACTGCACAGTCTGAATAACAAGATAGCAGCACATGTGGTATCTAGCAGTCTGATTAGATTGACGTCTTTTCTTGTATTATTACATATTCAAAATGTATACAAAATGTCATAGACTTTACAGTAAAAATGTTTGTCTGGTCATAACTTTCTACCGGTTTGTTAAGATATCTATTCCTTATAACAAACACCCATGAAGTGAATTCATGTAGATGATACATATAATACATTGTAGTTTCAAACATATTATTTCAACAGGTATCAAGAACAGTGCTGATAGCTTTCCTGGAACCCTTAGACACAAACATCTACATTGTTTAGAGTTGTTATGTCAAAAACGATATTGTCAGAGTGTAAATAAACCATTTAATGTATGAGTTTCTGTTTGTTGAGTTGATGACATTGCTCTTAATAAGCAAATTTAATAGGGGAGTATACATAATAATAATGAACTACAAAGGGGGTCGGTCATTTGGTGTGTGTGGGAATATCCAGAATTTTTTGAAGGACACAAATATCATGTTAAACAATATTGATCTTTCATAAAAACAGTTTTTAGTTTTCTTTGCATTAAATCCTCATTTAGAAATCACAAATCAACATTCTCAATATGAATTTAAAAAACTGGTGATTTCTAATGCCAAGATAAAAATTGATCATACTAATTGCATTTTCACAAATCAAGAAAAAAGAAAATTTGTGATTGGTCAATGTTCATACATAAAACTTACCCCTAACAGGTTGCACACTGCTCAGAGGTACCTACACGTTAAATAGGTACAGGTCAGCCGAGTGAACGCAAATGTGAGCGATAAGTACGTATGCGCTATGGTAGCAATGTGCTGTATGCTCCCCGGGGAGTTGAGAAAGATATAGTGTGGCAAGGCTGCCAATGATCTGGTGTCAAATGTAAAGTTGTGAGAGCAAAATACTTGGATCATGGCTATAAACCACCACATTTATATTTGCATTTACTCATTAGATATGGGATATACAATTCATTGGCACTGTTAGCCCACCTGCATCATCTGTTCAAGAGAATATATTTTACACTACTCATAAACAGTCTTACCACAATATACCAATGCCAATGGGCCTAGTTGCCATTTTTCAAAGAAACGTTTTTTCTTCAAAACTTGCTCAAGTGAGAGACCTTTTGAAGAGGATGGGTGGGAGTGGAAGTATAAAAGTTTGGGAGGTAAGAATTTCCCCTGAAAAAAGTGAGAGCTGAGAGGGAGCCAAGAAAATTTTAAGAAGATGGGAGAAAGGCAAAACATTGTCGGGGAGATGAGAGAATGAGCCAAAATACTTTGGTTGGAGGATGGGAATTTAACCTAAAAGTGGTAGATGAGCGGGAAACAAGAAAAAATTTAAGGGTAGATGGATGAGCAAAAAAATGGTAACTGGGAGATTGGCAAGTCTCATGACCCCCATGTTGAATATCAACAAAGACAAACGAATATTCAATCACAAGTGTGCAAAATATGTTTATATATAGGCCCCATGCAGTTACCAGGTCTGTACAGTGATGATTGACAGCTGAAGCAAAATTGTTCTGATGATCTTATTGATTGAAGTCATCAATAGAATTTTCAATAACATGTAGAACTTGTATGGGGAGTTAATTTCAATATCATGTAAATGGGATAATCTCAAAATAGACGAGGATGGTCGACCTCTAGATTATTGAACTAGAACTAAATATCAATAATATCCCAGTCACATTAGGTATCGGATATCAGTTTTAGCATATGCCACCAATGCACCCATAGTCCTAAGTGAGCATATATCACCTAGGTATGTTCCTGTAGTGCATCGTTGGGGCATCGGTGAATTTTAAGTGGGAGTTAGAAATGACCAATGCCTATACCAATGCCCAATATCTGCCATTCATTCTTTACACATCCTCAAGACATATTTTTCACACATCGGTGATGTATGGCTCAGCATCAGGTGACGCTCCCCGGCTAACAGATATGCGTGGACAAATGTGGATATGTAGGGGACATCTGCCGATCCTTAGGCCATCTATCATGGATGACCAGCTGATAATCGATGTTTAACGAAGATAACAGTAGATGGCGGAATGACACACAGATATGTGATGCCATGGACCCATCTGCCAGCCGATTTCTGGCAGATGACCGAGGATGTCAGAACATAGTTAAGCCCACCAACCTACATATCAGCCTGAAAACGTCACTATGTCATAACTGTAATAATTGATAAGGGTACGTAGAAAGACACGTTGTTGAGTTTCATTATAAGGGAAAACAAGTAGATCGAAAAGCAGCTTTTCGTTATGATTTATACGATAAAATTCCTAATATAGTATTTGGCTAACGCAGACCTTCATCATGTATATCATCATTTCTATTGAGACACAATTTAAACAAATTTCGTTTTGTGAACTGCAGTTTGCATTTTGTTTCCAATACACAACATGGCAGAATCCAGCGCAAGAACTCCACTTTTAATCGCCGAGGAAGGGGGTTTGAGGCAACGTCCTCCATCTGACGGTGCAGGGGACAGATATATACCACCGCCTGAAAGCAACTGGAATCCAAATTTACCTTATGGAGGAAAAGTCTATCTTGCTAGGAGGAGAAAAGCCGATCCTCTGTGGGTACGAATTTTGGAGGTGAGAACTCACGTCAGACAAAACGTGACACGTAGATCCTTATCTTTTTATCTGCTTTCGCTATGATTTTCAATCTATTTGGAGATCTAAATATATATTGAATGAAGAATTTCAGTTAAATGATGTGTGATTCCATTGAGCATAAAACATGTAATTGACATTTAGGTGCCATAACTATAGCCCGAAGTTACCTGTCAAAAAATCGATCGAAGTGAGCAGTTGCTCCCAGTGATCCATATTTATATTGAATAATTGATAGACCTCCATATATTTTGCTTGTGCGTTGTTATGTATATATGGAAGAATGTTGAACTGCAAGTTTTCAGTAGTTGTGTATTTTCTCAATTTCAGATCCTTGCTATCACAGGCGTCATTCTTTTTGCTCTGTATGCATACTTCTACTTTGATCGCCTCCACTTTCATGTGACTCATGGATATGCTCATCTGGGCTATCCAGTGGCCCAACATGCTGTTGGTCAAAGGTATTTGCATGGTATGTAGATTTATGCATAGAAATGAATATTGGACGATTAGATTTTTTCAATTACAATTAAAATAATGCTCACAGCAGTGTCAGCATTACGCTGAAAAGTGCTACTCGTCAACAGGACAAGTAACCCTCAAATGTCTACTTGTCCGGCTTAAAATGTATTTGTCCTCCTTGCACAAAGTTTTATATTTGTATGGCAAATTGACCAGAATTGCTACTCGTCAAAAGGACGAGTTGCTTAAACCAGGGTCAGGATTAGGTGGAAAAGTGTTACTCGTCAGCAGGACTAGTAACCCTCAAATATCTACTCGTCCTGCAAAAAATGTACTCGTCCTCCTGGGACAAACTCTATCTGCATGACAAAATATTCAGAATTGCTCCTCGTCAAAAGGACGAGTTTCTGAAAATTAGCACTCGTCCTCCACTAGTTTTTACTGGTCAATACGAGCGGACGAGTGGCTAATCCTGACCCTGTTAAACATTCTGCTCGCCCTCCACAAGTTTTTACTAGTCAATACGAGCAGACGAGTGGCTAATCCTGACCCTGACACAGCATCATTTTATGTGTTTTCAAGAGAAAACATACCGACACGTCACTAATATGTACATGACATCTACATTGGAGTACATTTCCTTCTATCCTGAAAATTTGAATATTTAAAATCATTTAAATATTTTACAAACATATGTGATTGTTTTATTTCCAGGTGCGGGCGTTGATAAAGACCACCACAAAGCTATGGAATGGTTCAAGTGAGTATTCCCCAGTATAGTTGCATTTTATTGCAAATTTATTGTCCTGTATGACAATGATTTTAGATTGTTGCAAATAAATAAGTGATGATTTTATAAAACTGCCAAAGCAGTTAGATAGTGCTGGCAAAAATATTTTAAAATATTTTTAATTACGTAATAGTTTTTTACTATTTTATGTACATATGGTACTGTCTTCTTTTAATTATGTGTGTCAATGGTAATGTATCATATTTATTTTTATGGAACATTTCAAATCTACCCATTCCATTAATGTTAAATTGAATGCACTAGTTGTATGAACTAATTCTAGAAAGGCAGCTGACCAGGACCACCCCCATGCCTCCTACAATCTCGCTGTTGGTCACCTCAAGGGAATGACCAAGCTGGAAAAAGGGTACAATTTCTGTGACTCGTCTAATGTTTGTGTTTCTCGTTCAAGTTGTGTTTATTTCTGACTTCTGCTTTAGGTTTTTCAGATTGAAACCAAATATTACTTCTGTTTTTTGTTAACTCTTATTTCAGGCAAATAGCAACATGAACAGCTCAAAGGATAATCTAAACTTTTAAGTGTGTTTTTAAACGTTCTTTTTTGTAGCTGTGATAAAATTACCAGGAAAAACAAATGCTGCTTAGCCAATCTTGCCGTTTCAAACTTGCAAGTGTGTTGTTCTTGATAGCAGTTTCTCTTTAAGTCTGTCATTTTGCCATATAGTTCTACTGTATGCACATTCTTGTCTTTCAGTAAATTTTTGTATTTTTCTGTAAAATGCTTTCCTAAAAATTCTCCTTTAGTTTGGCTTCAAACTGCAGCGGGGTGCGCCAATGGCACTCAACACACCGGACTAGAAGATTTATTGTTCATGGATGTATCGTACGATACAGTATATATGATACAAGTTCTATACATTGAAGCTCCATTATAGGGCTGCCGCAGACCAAGGTCATGGTCATGCTCAGTTCAACTTGGCCTCTGGACATCTTCGCGGCTTACGCACTGACTTACTAAAACCTGGGTAACTTCTTGCATGGAGCAAGTTTTGCATGCATCATCATGTACAGAGACGCCACACCACTTTCTTCAACTTGATGTTTTTCGTAAGTCCAGAAGTCACGAGAAAAAAATATGCATGGTTTAGGTGGTGACAATTTAAGCAATTATTTTATATATCTATACAGGACTTAAAATGGTTGTGGCATTAAGCAAATAGAAAGCCAGATTGCACTGAATGCTCACAATGAATAATGTACTTGTGTAAGGTCTTCACAAGGTGCATGTTTTCTTTCTCTTCTGTGCTATGCTCATACTTTGGTAAAGTGTTGTGATATTTTCAATGCACAATTCAGCTCGTAGTATTTTTATCTATATATTTTTATTGTTTAGTGTTACATTATCCACAGAGAACAAAATGCATATCTGAATATCTGTTTTCCACAAAAACAATTGCACTTCTTATAAATCAAGCTGCTGAAAATATTTTTAGTGTATTTATTTAGTCCATTATAAAATTTAAGGATAATCAATTTATGACTGAACACAATAATGTGCTGAGTACTCAAGTACCTAAATTTCTACTCATATATTTTGTGGATACAAATTTAGTTGCTAAGTACATTAAAATATTTGTATTTTCATTCATTTTTTGTCCCATTATTTATGTTAACTATATTGGGTGTTTGGGTGGTGGACAATCTACTGGTGTGGACTAGTGAATCTTTGAAGATGAGCAAGTGATTTTTTTAATTACCTTATAGAATCTAAACAAAATGTGTAAATTTTCTTTGCATAAGTAGAAACAGTAACTTACCCACAAAACAAGCAATGATCAAAAATATTAATTCAATTTTTGAGGAGCCTGCATACTGGAAATCGTTTCAATTAAACGTTTAGAAAAAATCTTAACTTTGATTTTGTAGTACTAATAAACTGAAATGAAAATCAATATTAATGCAATTTATTGGTAATAATTTTGCAAACTAACGCAATTAAGATCATTAATTTGAAAAATTAATTACATGTACCAAAATAATTGACTCCATACCTGGGTTACTGTAATTAAAATTATCAATATAAGAATGAATTATATTTTTCAAACTAAATTTAATTTGAGTAGCTCCCCAACTGTACTACATACAAGTGGTGCATCTTCATTGATGTGTGTTTGCAGCGAGGCCCACCGCCTGATCCACCACGCGGCCTCCAAGGGTGTGAAGGAGGCGCACCGCGTCCTCAATGAGGTCTGCGCCAGGGGCGGCTGTGACTAGCTCCCGCCGGTCGCAACCAGATCACCGAGTCAAGCACCAAACGGGCTGAACTATGCACCTGAACAATTTGTTTGTTAGTTATCATGTATATTTTTTGTAGTATTACAAATTATTGTAACTGTTACATGATTTGGTGAATCTTATTTGCTCACGAAGTTTGGCTATTAAATTATCGTGCAATATGATGGCTTTTAAATTAGATTGCAATGTGATTCTGGTCAGCATTCCAAATTTTGAATATTCAGGTGTTCGAGAACATGATGCACCCTAGAAAAGACTGCATGAGTAGTTTCAGTGAAAGTATCTAATTGCTAACTGTGAGATTTTTATGTGATATCAGTTTGTGGTAGCTGCCTACAGAATTAGAATTTCTCAGGTTTCACATTAAATATTTTGTGGCTGACAATTGTTTATTGGATGGATGATCTCGGTTTGTTCATCTTTTAAAATAAATTATACTGCTGATTTATTGCATTTTGTACTGCCCTTTATTTTATTCCTTTGCAGAGTGATACTGTAGTCATTTGTTTTCAGTTGTATCAGATAAAGGCGTTCACTTGTACCAAGATTATTTCTTTATTTTTACGTTTACGATTTGTTTTTGTTTTTACCTTTTACCAGTTTTTTTTAATTTGTACAGTTTTTACCAGTGACTATGTATTACCCAGTCTGTTTTATTAGTGCCATGTTTTGTTTTTAATTGATGTTTATTATCATGTGACACTGATAAAATCTTTTCAATAGAATTTGAAAATTGTCTTTGTAAAAAAAATTATTAATATTTACTCATGTAATGGTTGAAAAATTCTTGTTAATATTTGCATTGTAAATCATGTTTATAGCATTGATTATTGTTCACAATTTTACAGACATCAGAATGTATCTATTATGCAGAAGACCATGGTCTAGGAAGATAAAGACATTCAACCGCTATGCAATTTCCTATTTACTGCATTGACACACCTCAACTAAAATAAATTGTTTTCACTTTATGCTATTGGCGTTTTAAATTTCTTATACTGCAAGTATATCCAGTGTTGTACATTACATGCATGATAAAATATATTAATTTATTATGTATAAATTAATTTTTTATTTTCTTTTATAAAACTGATGGAAAAATTCTAAAACTTTAGCATGAAACATGCATGACACAGTTATCTTTTTTGTTAGTCCTTCAAAAAAAAAACGCAATACAGTTTAAATTTAGTTGTTTTAGCTAATATTCTAGTTTAGCTAATATCTCAAACTCATCTTTATCATTCATATCATGATAATGATATATATTTTAAATTTTTATTGTAAACATAGCTTTAGATTATGACTTCCATTGATTAACAATATTATCAATACTTAGTATAATTACAACTAGAAATCAGTTTACGGTCCATTTTATGTTTGATATTATGGCCAACATCAAATTACAGAACTTGATGTAAAAATGACCTCAATCAAGTTACAGAATCAAAATTTTTTTTTATAGTATTAACATTATTTAACAAACATTACATAACAGTATCACAGCATAAGTGTCCAGTGTTGACACAAATCAAAGATACCAGGTCATATCATGTTATATATACTTACAACTAGAAATCAGTTCATGTTATGTGTAAATTAATATCATCATACCAACATATTCAACAAAACATTTATTATACTTTATCCTAGAAGTAAAGATGAAATTTTAGCTCCGTTTCAAAAGACAGGAAAGTTCTTTTGGTTGTAAAAAATATGCTTCCAGTGACGGTATTCAACTTCCAAAATTCTAATTTCTGAATAAAGATTAGCTCTACGCATCCATGTTGGTGAAATAACTATAATCGGATTTAACGTAATTCTGGATTGCACATCTTTGGAATCCGAGAAAGAACACACATTTCCACATGCTCTTTACACCTTTTTCACAGCTGTTTACGTTGAACATACTTCTCCAGACTAACCCCATTACTGAACGAATGTTTAATACGTCTAGTAGTCACAAAATGTGGATATATTTTTTTTATATTTTCATTTCATCATTCATGAGCTTGCCTTTTTTGGTTTAAAAAAATAAGTAACTATGAATATAAACAAGCAAGACCTAACGATGTCTGGACCTGCGTCGCGTGTAACAGGAATTCCTATGAATATGCACATCTACATATGAATTTCTTGTTATAAACCAAGTTTCATTGCTCTATATTGAGTAGTTTAAGAGGAGTAGCAGGGACAAGCTATTAGTATAGGAGGCAACAAATTCCTCAGTTCAAAGTCTGACAGAGGCATAACTGCTATAAAAATTGTAGAATATAATATCCCTGCTAATAAGAAGCACAAAATTTCTAAGTTCAAAGAGGCATACCTACCAGAGATAGATAAATGCATATGTTAGGTACTCACTGCTATTATATTGATATTAGAATTTATACATAATGTCCTCATGTTCAACAGGACAGTCATTCAGGAAGCACATTTAGTGTTTAAAATATAAGACCACCACTCTTTAGTTGATAGCAGTATCATAGGCAGGAGGACGTTATGACCATATTTTTTAATTATTTCTCAATGTTATTATGGGGAAGGTAACCCCCAAACCCCGCCGTTTTTTATTTCATAAGGCTGAGGGGCTACCCATCGGACGCTCCCCAGGCACCCTCAAATAAACCCAACTCCGAGGGGGGCAAAGCCCCCCAAACACCCCACCGGGAGTTACATGTTTATGTTGGGTCGCCCAGGTTAGGAGTAGCAGAGACAAGCTTTTGGACAAGCTATATTAGTATAAGATGCACACAATTTCTACTTTCAAAGAGGCATAACTCCCATAAAAATTTGAGAATCAAAATTTCTTATCAATATGCACATCTACGCACAGTACAACCTCTATTATCCGAATATCTATCATCCGAATTTTCCAATTATCCGAATGCTCTGGGAAAATCCCGATTTTCAGCAGCATAAGCTTCGTAATTTCGCATTTCTACTCACATCATCACAAAATCTACTTGGTTCAGTCAACTACGTATCCAAATCGCATTCATAGACTTACATATCCTGGTTCCAGTTTGGTATTCAATCTATGATTACATCAAGCACATTATAAATGCAATACATAAACATATTTGTTTCAATTAAAGCATCTAAAACTTTACAAACACGTGTGATTGTTTATGTGCAATATTAAAGTTCAGTACAGCAGATGAAAAACCGTTAGTCAACGAGGTCTCAGATGCCCGACTAGAAACAGGCATCAAAGGCGGTCCCGGCCTTTGAAGTGTTAGAACATTTTAATTGACTTGTTGTGCCAACAGTTATTTTCACAACAACTTGGTTGAGGAGTTGTTGGTGGAATTGTGTTGTGGCAACACTTAAACAATAATTTCAAAGACTTTCATGAAAAGATTACTGAAAGTTTAGTATGTAATCATGTGATCGAATGCATTTCCTAATTGAAATTGTAAATATTGAATAAAATTGTCTGATTGCTGTGAATATTATGTATGTATTGTAAATATGCATTTGTAAGTACAATGAATTGCCTTTAAACTGTAATTGAAATCTTTTTTGTCATAATTATGAAGCTGTTAACCGGAGATTTGCAATAATAAAGTTGTTTCTTCTATTATCACCCACGGTCGCGTAGTAATGGTGTTGTGATATTTGACTGGTAATACCCACCTCCCTTATCCGAAATCCTCTTTTATCCGAATATCTAACATCCCAACAGATTCGGATAATAGAGGTTGTACTGTATGATGTTCTTGCTATATACCAAGTTTCATTGCTGTATGTTGAGTCGTTTAGGAGGAGTAGCGGAGACAAGCTTTTACTACGGACGGAGTGACCCGGTTCCTAGACCTGCTCTGCCGTTGGCGACGCAGGTAAAAAAGCTAAAAGAAATAAAATCTATTTTTTCTACATTTTTAATCATAAAAAGAATGTGACATTTACAATTCTCAGCTTTCATCACCAGGCCTCAGAAATAAGGATTTTGAAAAGCATGAAATAAATTATTGCAAAATTAAAGATCTATTACTAGTTACATGTGGAAATTCAGATGACCTAATATGAAGCGGCTATTTTGTAATTTTTATGAAAAAGGAAAATACAAGCATATATTATTCACTCGTTATTTATTCACATAAATACATAAAAACAATTGAAATGCTCAATATCACGATTTCAATTATTACGTCCTTTCGCTCACAATCTGTTTCTTTCTATGCACGTGATTTGTTGCAGATGCCAGTGTATTTCCTAAAAATGTTCCCATCTAACCAACGACAACGGTGTCACCATTGAAAGTGTAGGCCGGTACTTCCAAATTAAGAGGTGCAGGTCCTGCAAAGGAAAAGAAAATTGCAAAATACGATTGACAATGTTCATGAAAAATCTAATGATAAATCAGATGTACATAAAATTTTACAAGCCTAATCAGCATATTACTTTTTCAGACTGAAAATTTCAGTAATTGCAAATATTACTACAAACATTGCTAATAACCTATATAATTTGTAAAAATAATGCTGATGTTCCTTCTTGCAGACTTGATTTTCAATTACACTAAAAATCATTCTTCGGTGAATTAATTTCCTTTCACAAAATAAATGCAGACCACAAAAGTGTCTGTAGCAGCAAGAAAAAAGTGAACACGCACCTTTCCTGATTCTGCCCGAGGCGTCGTAATGTGAGCCGTGGCACGGGCAATAGTAACCACCGTAGTCGCCAGCATTGGCAATTGGTACACATCCTGTCAGATAAAAGTTTTTAATGTACATGTAATTGATTTAAGTAAAAAATAATATGTATAAAGATTCAAAGGTTAATACTTAAACGTCGCCTTCAACGAAACTGCACAATTAATAATGTCAATTATAAACCAGTGTCCATTTTTTCTATACATATTATTAACATAGCTATCTCTACATCATTTGAAATGTTAAATAAAATTAATAACAAACATAGGACAAATAGTTCATGGCCTTACCAGAAGCTATAGTAATTTTCATTTTACTTATTCAACTTCTTATTCATTAAACCAAGCATCTGCATAAATTTTCCTTCACAAGACGGGAGGTGGATGCAGGATTTGGGGGGTTTAAGGAAAGCAAACACTGATAATTGTGATTGCCACAAGCACATGTACACATGCCAGAGGGGTCGGGGGACATCCACCCAGGGAAAATTATGAAACTGTTCTTATGTGCATTGAGCCATTTTTTCAAACAAAACTGTCTGAAATTTCAGATGTACAATGTTTTCCCTTTAAAAAAAAGATTTTTTTTCAAGGAGGAAGGTGTTTGGAACCCCACCAACCCCACCCCCAACACCAAGTCAACAATTTGCCTTAATTAATTGTACTTGATAACAAAAGACGCGAACATTACCTAAATGCGTACACACTCCCAGCAGGATGAGCCACTTGGGCTGCTGCACTCGATCCAAATCGTGCTCCTGATCTCTCAGGCTTGAAACATCCACCTGCGCTTCACGGTCAATCTCGGCCTGAAAGGATGTATCATAAACATAGAACCCCATTATTGTTTACACCAGGATGTGCAATACAGCTTTTTCATTACAAATCAATATCTATTATAAATTCATGAAATATGATGGGAAAATTACTAGACAGAATTACAGAATACTAGTTATTTCCATAAAAATTAATATTAATACATTGTAGTTAGAATATCTCACAATCATTCATTTTTCAAGTTAGATGTACAAATCGTTTTTATCTTCATAACATAACAGTTAAATTTTTGGTATTATACTTATCATAACAGGGTCAGGATTAGGTGGAAAAGTGCTACTCGTCAGCAGGACAAGTAACACTCAAATATCAACTTGTCCTGCAAAAAATGTACTCGTCCTCCTTGCACACAGCTCTGTATTTGTATGCCAAATTAATCAGAATTGCTCCTCATCAAAAGGACGAGTTTCTAAAAATTAGCACTCGTCCTCCACTAGTTTTTACTAGTCAATACGAGCGGACGAGTGACTAATCCTGACTCTGAATCATACAGAGGTTTAACTTCTAAGCTATTTTATATAATTACGAGATGCTTACGTCAGTTCTGTGACGAATAAAAAGTGGCTTGTTTCTCCACTTAAACGTCGCATTCTTGCCCTCTGGGATATCTGCGAGGTTCACCTCAATTTTTGCCATAGCCAGCACATCAGCAGATGCACTCATTGTTGATACAAACTCGGTGATCACGGTCTTGGTGGCATAGGCAGCCGGGACAGTGCCCGCTACAGATGAACATAGCAAAAATTTAGTCACACTTCATTGAACAATCTGTTCATGATTTATTTCAAGATAATGTGAATTCTGATATCAGTGAGATTAAAATATACCTGCAACCATCAAGTAGGAAAACCCTTTTCTGTCCCCTTCACTTTTCTTGGAAGATTGACCTGGGTCTTTGACACTGTTATGACGGTAGGCGCTGAAATCTGGAACTTGTACATCGGTGTGGGCAAATCGCATCTGCACAGACCCTTCAAATAAGAAAAATTAAAATTATAGAATAACATTGGTTTATGGAAAAAATGGAGAAGCATGTACCTATCTTTCTCGCATGTACCTATTCTCAGCAACACCACTTTTCTACTAGTCAACAATTTTCCTGTCTTCTAAAAATTAGCACTTACAATACCTCATAGATATATGGCCTGTTTATGCTCCCCAAGGGAAGAACATAAAAAAAAGTACAATGCCAAATGACCTAGTGTATATGTAGTGTTAAATTAATTGCTGCATAGACTTTAGTATCCATACAAACAATGGTAGGATGAATGCTGAATTCCATCCTGCTCGTCATTCATACAAGTAGCAAATATTGTGGTCAAAAATCGCCATTTTATCACATTTATAATTTCCACAGTAAATGGTTCCCGAGGGCCATATTGGCCATCACACGAAAACAGCTGAAAATAGCCAAACAATTAAGGGCCCCATTATAATCACAAACCGGTTTAGTTACCAAAACGTTTCTTTGCCCTATTCGATTTTGGTACCAGTTCAATTATTGCGTTATAGCAGTGTCAGGTGATATTTTATAGGTAAAATGGTGAAACTAGATTAAACAGATATTTTTTTCGGAAATAATTGTTTGCATTTACTTATACGTCATGTAATGACATACTCACACTGTATACGATTAAGGTGATCTTCATGAACCATTATGATCACCCCGAATCCATTTTAGATATTCTCTCTTTGTTTGTATGGATACTCTGCACCCATCAACTTGCTGATGATTATAGCAGAGGGAGGCCACATGGTGTTGGTACATTGACCTCCAGAGGCAGGTTATAGGTAACCAACTGAGCCTTGTTGGTGGACGGATCACACTGTTTTCAAAGTATGCGAGTTCTTTTACATGCAGAGGGGTGACTGACACACTTTATAATGAGCCTTCCGAACCTCACGCTTGGTGTCGTCACCGTCTATATTAGTATACTGTACTTTGACGACGCGCTGTGTGGAGATTGACAATCCAGAGGCAGATTTACAACCTTCCGGTTTAATGACACTTAATCTGCCATGGCCTTACCGGTTAGTTACAACGCAGGCAAGGTTTGGAAGCCTCGTTAAAAGGCGTGTTCCGTGTAGAGGAAAGCCACCCCTCTGCACGTAAAAGAACTCACCTAGTTTGAAAACTAGTGTGATCCCTCCACAACCCCGAGGCTCAGTTGGCTGCCTAGCCTGCCTCTGGAGGTCCATGTACCAACATCGCGTGGCCTCCCTCTGCTATAATCATCAAAAACTGATGGCTGCTAAGTATTCACTCAGACTCAGGCAAATCACGTTTTAAGGTCGTACGCTCTAATCACTGGACCGAGGACCACCCTCTAATATTAACCATAATGAAACAGTTACGAACTCGCATGTGAGCTTTCCTGAAGCAGTTACGCAACCTTAATATGTTACCTGAGAGAGATGTTGATGCGGAAGTTTTCAGGAAACCTGCATTTGGGAGTCTTGCGGCGAGTGATGCACTCGTTTGAATTTCAGGTTGGGCAATAACATTAACTTTTTCCGCACCTTCTAAAACAGCTGGGATGATTGCCTTGGCTGCAGATGGTACGCCCTGTGTAGTGGCAATAAGTGCCGGGGCTAAATTACTGCCCCTTGCCAAATAGCCCAACATATTGAATTTTATCTATTTCTTTGGGCACCGTGTAATGAAGGACAAGTATGGAGGACGACCTTAAGTCGCAAGGTAAATAATTGAAAACCACGTGTGCTATCGACATAATTATCAAACCGTCTACATTATTTACGTACACGTCGATATTTTAACTAACACACAAGAACACAATTGATAGTGAGGGGAAAAACACATTAGAAAACAATGGATAGTATAACTCGAATTGACAATGTCTGAATGGAAACTGCATGATTTGACAGCATTTTTACTTATGATTTCTATCTACATCATCGTATGTCTACGGGAATTTCTTTCACACTGCACATGTATTCAGTGTTACAATATTCAATATCATCGTGGTTTGAGTTTTGCTCAGGTTTTTGCTACTTGAAATGAATCTTACATTTTCTCGAGACATTTTCAGAATTTTTAATTGAATGAAGCTGTAATATAAAGGTTTTTACTCTTTGAATGACGGATTGTATTCAATAACTTGTGAATTGAATAATATGTCCGGCATAAATGATTTAATTATTTAATTCTAATTATTAATGATTTTTATTTTTGATATCATGATCCACTTTACTATATCAGGTGAATATTCATCTGCTCAAGTCTGTTCAATGCAATTAATATCGTCCATGGAGGTTGTGTGTGCAAGAGGAAAGAAAATAGTGTTAGAAAAAGTGGGATGGGGCCGATAGTGAGGGGAAAATGAAAATGAAAGCAGTTGTCAGTAGTGCAGGTTAAAACCAAGGATGAAAGTAAAGATTTTAAAGGATGACAGTGCTGATTCTGCTTTCGTGGCCGAGTGGATAGGGAGTTGGAATCGTCACCAGAAGGTTGAGGGTTCGATTCCCAGACGGGTCTGGTGATGGGTGTTGAGCACACTTACCTCTAACAGGTTACACACTGCTCCGTGGCACATGTGAATATTGAGCATGCTGATGTCTGATTGTAAAACCCAAACAAAGTGAGTGACCATACTGTTTACTATTATACGCTCCAGACTTCCAGACAGGAAGGTAATTACTAGCCTTGAACCTCTCCCCTTCATTGAAGACTGGAGCTATATTTTCTAATAGCCTTGGTGCAGTAAGCTGCCAGTGTAAATACTTATCTGAAAGATACACTGATTAGCTGGTGCAATCTCATTCACCAATTCCATGAGTATACGTGGAGGCATCTTGTCTGGCCCTGCCGCTTTAGGAAGATTTAGCTGTAGTAATAGCATGCACTCCGTCTACAACATATGGGACTCTCTAGACCAGATTTCGTCAACACAGAAGACTCAGCAATATTTCTTCAGCATACATCGCGGATCTTCACCAACCAGACAAACAGAACCATCACATTTTTCAGACAATGTCAAGATCCTGGATTGTGGTATAAACCTATTCAAATGGATAATTTTCCTGACAATACTCATCCATTGCCATAAGCCAGACCTCCAGAAAGACGCACAGGGGTGGGGCCCGCGAAGTGAGACAATCTACTTACCATCTACAACAAGAACCTCTTGCCCCCTGACCACTGTTGATGATGTCACATTACCATCATGTGATAAATAGGTGGATTCATAGGCAGATTGAAGAAAATTTAGCAAGAATTTGAAAGCGTTTACTGTACTGTAACAAAAGTTGTTGGGGCCTCTAGTGCGCGGGTTAATTGCAGCATGACCGCAGAGTATAAATTCCCCTATAGTATAAGTTGCACTGGACTAGGTTAATATCCCAGTTACACACACCTTGATAGGGCTTTGTTGTTGTCCTTTACTATGGCCACTGTAGGATTAGTAACCAGTACTCTCTTGTACTGGGTTGAGCCGATTAGCGGCAGTTCTCTCTTAGACGCTGGTACCGCAGCATGTACGGCTGGCAACCTATTCCCAAAGGGAATAGGCCCTCTTTACTTGTTCTTACCGAGGTTGGCCGGTGGCCCTCCTCCCTCACCGTCGTGGACTTGGTCTACCGTGGTTGCGCATGGGGGACGCCCGTAGCACAGCGTGTCACCACCGGTGCGAAGTCCTCCCCGCGTGGAGGCCTCTCGTGAAACCCAGGTACGTGGTCGAGGTACGTGGTGTACGTGTAAGTTTAGGAAACACGAGTAGTCAGAAAGAGGAACGTCTGCAGCGTAGCTGGGAGTGCGTAGACCGTGAGGCCACACGTGCACCCCAGGTGAGTGTCACTGCTACGGCGGGTTGGCACACTTGTTCCAGTACTTTGTTCACAGTACTCTCAATTTTTTAGTTATGAAAAAAAAAAACACCAAAAAAAAAAAAAAAACGAAAAAAACACAAATACGTTTGATGGGACCATTGTTTCATGTTTAAAGGTAGACGATCGATAGAATGTATGTAACCACTAGTAACTTTTGATACAATAACAAAACTAGAGTTATAAAATATATTTGTTGATAATTCAGCATTGTTATTTTACATTATGGCAAAATTTGATCAAATATGTTTTAATAAAATGTATTAGGTATTGCTATTTAAATACACTTTATAAATAAGTTTCGTTTTTGTTGACATTTATTTTCATTTTCACAGGTGGTATCTGCTGAATATATCTAGATGGTTAAACGCACTTACAATTAACTTGTGTGTGTACGGATGCGTTTACCAAAAAAGGCCAATGCATACTAGTTTTATTTGTACCGGAAGCAACTAGATGACAGCAAACATAAAAATTTTAAGGAAAATATCAGTATTTTGAATTAATACAAGTAGTAACACGTCTATCAGAATATTTGAGGTGCTCATTAACTTAATAAAATGGCTGATGATTTAGATGATTTGTTAAATGAAGTGGAAGATCAGTTTTTAAGAAAACAAACTGGTTCTCAGCTTAAAACCAACGCACAGCCTTCTTCAATCAGACAAAATACAACGTCGTCGGTGACACCTTCATCCAGGTATTGTGATTGCTGTTATTCACTCCGAATTTAATATCAAGTCTCATATATGCATATTGGATATTCTTACATTTGAAATGAAAGTTGTTTTGTAAATTTGTTATGGCAGATTTTTTATTCTATGAACGCACGTTTTTACTAAATAGTATTTTTTTTTCTTCTTCAGAAAACAGCCTAAAGATGATTTGAATGATATGATTGATGACATATTTGATGATGATGAAAATCCTAACAAGCAAGTATGTGCAATCCGTGTTATAATAAATAAATACATTGAAGGCTGTATATTTTTTATACATTGTATTACAATTTTTTTGTTAAAAAATTTTGCATGGCAAATTACTCTACACTAGCGTATGTTACAGAACCATGGTATAAGAGATAGCACCCCACCCCCACCCCCCAGTTCAAAGATGTGTGTTGTTCTTCTGGTTCTAATTAACAATTTAACACTTAGATACTACATTACAAACAAACATTGATAAAAATAAAGTCACCAACCCCCTCCAGCATACAAAAATCAGTGTCACAATAATTCACAATTATTGGAAATTATATACTCTGCTGAAGAAAAATATACAAGGCTTCAAGCAAAGAAATTTAATATAGCGGTACTAATTATTTTACTTTTAGATTGTGTATTTTTCAGTTGAAGTCACAATCATCTTCCAATAATGCATTCAGTTCACAAAGCTCGCAGCAAAGAATACGATTGGACTCAACAGGAACTGGGCGCAAGTAAAAATTCAATTTTTGACTTCATAATTTTTTCCTATTTTGAATTTTTGGGGTGCCAATATTAGACAGAAGTACTAAAATCTATTATTCTAATTTAAGACTGGAAAGTCATGTCAATGTTTAAGTGTCTTGTGACTCTTTACTAATTTTTGTTTTTGTTTTTAGATGTTTTCCAGTTTTTATTGGTGGAACTACGGCTTCACGTGGTATATCATCTACCATTAATAATCGGTAACTCAGTCTGATTTATTTCTATTGCTTTATAAACAACTGAAGTGGCCCATGTTCATGTATATTGTGTGAACTTTTTAAACATCTCCTGTATTAAATGGCTAAATGTCTTTATTTTTAGTGCTTGTGATAACTTAAGATGTACTGATTGTGATTTCCACGTATCAACATTCTCCGACTATAGTTGGCACGACTCTACAGATTACTTATTTCTTCGCAACAACATGCCAGACTTTGATCGATTGCAACCAAAACTAGTTAGGAAAAAAGGTAAATATTTCATTTAATAATCAGTTTATTCATGAACCCTTACTAAATATGTGCAGAACCATGGTATTGGAACATACGCTCAAAATTCCACCCTATATTTCCTGTAAATGTAAAAGAAACTATTTTTTTTACTGTAAAACTAGAATATTTTGTGGCTATTAAATTATGCGATTTTCATCTATAAATCATTTTGTGACTATTTAATTTTATGATTTTGGTCCATCCTGGAACTACTTTACATAGGCTATTAATGTTTGCTATTGAAGTTTGCGTTTTTGCACCTATCCACGAAATTGACAAATTAATCATGCACAAACATTTCTAGTTTTGCAGTAAATGAGTACTCAGTCAAATGCTTTTCAGTCCACACATGATATATCACATTCCATTTTACAAAATTTGAACACGAAAACATAAAAAATTGTTTTACAGCTAAATTACTAATTGCCATTATTGTAAGAACTACGTTTAGTTCACAGTGTCCAGCGCGCGACACTGACCCAGGGCTCTCACGGATATAAATAATTTAATGGAGTCTCTTTTGTAGGATTTTGTGCCTATGCTTGTCAATGCAAAAGTCGAAGTACCAAAGACCTCAAAGATTTGCAGGCTGATTATGAGCTGAAGTGGGTTTGCGGCAAACATTGAGGAAAATCCTGCCTTGTGCCTTCTTATTTCATTTCGCACCACATTGTTTTCAAAGATTTTATTGCAAAGAACACTGTCTGAAATCGAAACTCATCCTGTTTTAACGATATTGTCACTGGAATACATGTAAATGTTCACCAAAGCCAAAAATTTGGATACTTTTATAAACTACCAAATGACAAAATGTCTGAATTATGGGTTCAATTAGTCCTGTCATTTATTATTTGTATGAAATATTGTGGTGTACTTTTTATCATTATTTGCTTATAGATCTACGGTCATGAAAAACTGTTCGCTCATACTGAACTGTCACGAAAAACTGGCTATACTTATTGTAAGCTACAATGGTTTTCATGGATATAATTTAAAAAGTACTCACAACAAAAATAACTACTATAAGACCCTTTATATTTGCAGCTTTGTAAGTTTGTGCTCTTTTGCAGGTTTGACATCAAACCTCGAACACAGTCCTATTTTTACTCCATATTCTTGCCCATGAAAGTTGAAGAATAACTTATAATATAGGACTGAAAATTTAACTACCTTGTTGGTGCTTAAATGAGCAACCACAAATAGACATAAGGCTGCAAACTTTAGTGTATAGTACCGGGTAAATAATATTAAATTATAACCTTGTGAAAAAGCCTAGAATCTCTTCTTGATGAGAATTGCACCTTGCCATTGTTTTTATTGAATCAGCAGGTTACGATTCGTTGTACTGTGTGAATTGTTGAACTACAGGGTAGTACACCCTCATTTACGGAAACTGAACTCCATGCAATAGCAATAATAGCCATATAATCATGCAACAAAATCCATGCATTCAAACTTTTGTGAGACATCATTGTTTACCTATTTATGAATGGCATTACGAATATATATCTAAACGTTTTCTTTGCAATGAGGGTGTATGTAACAATCCGTCCATTTTTCTATTTCTGTGATGTATTAAAAAAAAATAAAATGCACTATAAATTGTTTTATTTCATTCACACATCATACTTGCATGAAGAATATGTATCTACTTTTCAAGAGCATAATGTTTTCGAAATGCTGGAACTGTTTTCCCACTTACCTTCAAATTGACATCATGATTCAATAAAATTAAAACAAAATAAATATACCCTTTAGTGAAAGTGATATTACAATCAAACTACAAGTACATGGTAATGTTTCAACATAGGATAGTTATAATACAATGGATTACATTCCCATGAATGAGAAAAAATGCGGCAGTTACAGTAATCTCTATCTATTTTTTTGGTTTATATAATAAACAGGTAAAACAGTCATTTCAGGAAATCACTACTAGATCACTGCACATCGAGTTTGTGTCTACAGTCAACTCGTGTGTTCCATTTAATACACAATGTTACCCTGCTTTAATATTACCAAAACTACTCAAAATCAAAGACATCTTATATATGATGGCACTAGAAGTGCAAAAATGCATTTCGGCAAAAGCCGGTGTACATAACACTTAATTTCGTTATTATGCATGTGACACACAAAGTGATTGTGTACACTAACTTTCTGTGCAGTGCCCTATGTGATAAGTAAAACATAATTTTAAAAATATTAACACACTCACAGGCCATGCTTTACAAAATAAATTGAGAAATGACATAAGACATAACAGTCCAGTTCGTATATTTGAAAGACTGCGTGCCAAATGCCAATACACCGTCCAGTCACCCACACACCGGATTCTAATTCATGACGTCTGATGCGTACACGTCCATCTTCATTATGACATACTGTAAAACAATGAAAACAATGTTTTAAAAGCAAATTATTTTGACTTATTGGAACAATATACTATTTATTTTCATCAAATCATGTTATGGGTGTGATTATTATAGAGCACATTCCTACCTGTCAATCAATGAATCCCTCATTTCCCCAGCGATGGCACTTGGCTGGTTATCGCCCAGCTTAAACACACTTTCCACCACGGAGAGCTCTGTACTCGTCGTGTCAAGACCACAGAAGCCGATCCAGTCATTGACGACGAGGCCTCCGCCAATAACATCACTGCCACGGTTAACGGTGCCAGCCTAAATTACATAAAAATCACATTAGTCAATAACCACAAAATTATTCACAATATGCATTTCTTGTATATATTCCAAAAAATTCCTGCCACTTTTCAATATTATGTACGCATAGATTACCATTCGCACAATTCAGCTGTTGTTTCAAATATTACAAGAATTACGTCATGTGTTCATGTCAAATTCTCGAAGACAAAATATTTTCATCTATTTGAACTAGGACTTGTATTCACATTTAATATGTTGTTGAGAAAAGTATGGTGAAATGAAAATTTTTAAACACCTATGAATTGCGTGATTAGTGTTCTAGTAAAAAAAGCACATGGTGTCATGTATAAATACGCATTTTCAACACATGGTCATTTTTTCAGGATAAAACAGCCATGCCACTTTAAGCCCATGTAGGGCCCTATTCAAACTAACCTAACTTTTCAAGCAATGTGACAACCCTGTTTGTTACAGACAACTGGAATTCCAGGTGGGTTCAGTTACTTAGCTTCAAAATTCTGCACTTCTAAAAAGCTACATAAATTTTTAAGGAAATTAATAGTCAATCACACTATCCACATACCACAAGAGGAACCTGCAGCAAAGAAGAGAGTTCGTCCTGATCTTTGACAGAAGTCTTGGGATGGACGAGACCTCCCTGGTTGCTGAGTGCACTGTAGGTGCCAACTAAAACATTGTCTGCCACTGTCTGACGGAAAACCTCCACTTTCAGTGTGTCTGCAAGTATTTCTTCAGTGTCCTGGATAAAAAAGATCAACTCATAAATATCATCACTATAATGATGCAGAAAATGAAAGAACAAAATTAATAGCTTGCAATATTACTTACTCTATCAAGGTCAGGATGAACCAATGCTACGTAATCATTACACGCAACAACATTGCCCAGGGCAGAAAGTCTTTCTTCCACACGCTGAATGTGCACAGAATCTGGCAATGAATTCCTAAGGTGCTGTAATTCTTGATCTGTGGTTGTGCTGGGTACAAGAAGACCATGTCTATTACCTGGAAAAGAAAAATAGAGCACATTGTTTACTTAAATAACTAAATATTTTAAGTTAATATAAAAAATTTATCCCAAATGTGGACTAACAAAATATTTAATATAGACTCACCCACACACATTCTGCCTATTATTCTGCATCCTGCTATAGAAGTGTGGACCACTGGTATTGTGTCAGACAATTCACCCTCGAAAATACTGAAATAAAAAAAGAAAGGCTGTGTAACATTGAAAGGTATGGGGCAGCTGGGAGTGCTACTGTCACTTTCAGCAGCGAGATAGAAATAAAGTCATGGAGACAGTTTGTTTGTTCATGTAACCAGATATCCTGACTCCTGAGCATAACATATCTAAAGATAGCAGAAGCTGGGCTCTACATCAAGCATGAACACATCCACTTCTACCTTGGTAATTGGTCTTCCATTAATGGGACGAGCTTCACCCTGACATCTTGAACACGCGTGGTTTATGTTAGCCACGATCCTCCCAGTAATACCACTGTAGCACATGGGTACTTGCTGGAGTCCTTGAGAACGTCAAGTCGAACACCATACACCATTATCTTAGTCTTAATCATGATGACGCTAAGACCTTCATGCTCCATGTTTTCCTTACAGCCTTACAGCTGATCAATACACTGATCCTGCAAGTCAGCTATGGCACCAGGTCATCCGCTCATAGTACTATTAGTAGCTCCCATCATGGCACACCAGAACGGAACTCTCGTGATAAGCCCTCTAGCACAATGATAAACAGCAGAGGGCTACGGACAAACCCTGATGCACACCGACAAGAAGTCCAAACTTTCCACTGTATACTGTCCATTAACCCGCACTCGACTTCTGGCATAAACTGCTCATACATAATTTTGCAAACATAATTTCGACAGTGGCAGTCCCGAGGGTGGAAGTATCAACCTGTCAGATTGCCTACACTAAACCCATATATATTACACCCACTGCATGTCTTCCATTTCATCATATATTGAGCTGTATGGATAGCATGCATGATACATTTAGAGCAAAGCTTTTTTAAGCTTACCTGTAGAAGTTCTCCGATCCACCAATAGCCACTAGACAGTATGCGTTTGTTAACTTGGAAAATACCCCGATCTCATTGTTTCCTTCAAATTGTGCTCGAACAGCCATACTGATTATTCGATTTTACCATTCAGATAAGAGCCCAGTGTTGCAATGTTCACGACAGGCGAAAGTAACAACGCTATACTTGTTTCAATATCTGCCAATTTTAAGAATTTCCGTGTTTCACCACTTTCTCACGTTGCTTGCAATGTTTCGCAATGGCCGTTTATTGTGAAATACGTCACTTATTTCTGTGTTGTATCTCGAGCCGCTACCACTCGTTTGCTGTCGTTCTTTCGACAGAACACTATACTTACAAAGAGTGATAAATCAAAAGTAAAAACGTCAGTCTAATATTTACGAAATTATTTATTCAAATTTTGGGTGCATTGTGTTTTACTAATTATTCCACCCAATGATTTATATTTTTGTAACGGAATCAAAAAAATAATTGTCAATAAGCGCTTAAGAAGGAATTTACTTTAGTGAAATTATTTGAAATAAATACCAAAGGGGAAAATATATTGCTGTTGTCAACTTTGGATATTCCATTAACAGACCTATATTGCATATATTCTTTATCTGAAAATCGATAGAATTTTATTGATTTAAACCCTAACCGGAAATGAAAGACATGCTTAAAAATTTGTGAAAATAAAGATATGTATTTAATCATTTGCATGCATAACATGACATTAGTGTTTATTTAAAACATCTTGTGTTGGAAGCACATTTTTATGTAACAATAACCTGTCAATTACATGCTTGATGAATAGTTTTGAAGCATTCAAGATAAATTTCAAGGCTAAATCCAAATCATTTGGCAAATGATCATTCATTGTCAGAACCAGAAATGCACACACTGTCAAAGTAACCTCAGCCGACTTAATCCTGTACATGAAAACGTAGTGGAAAGAAATGTGATCAAACGGTTTCATGTACCTAGATATATTGATGGAAAGTCCATACATTTATAGAAGATATGCAAGAGAGGTAGTTTGCACTGCAAGTATATTTCAATCATGTTGCAAACTACTGTCATTGCTTTAATCCTTGGCTTTTGGGCCTCATTATATCTAGCAGATGCATTCTTCAAGACACACAAGTATATGTCACGTTGCTACATTGATATTCTAAATGCAACAGGGTTGAATGTATCTATTCTACAACTGAGATGGTACACGACATGTTTTAATAGGTATATTTTTCTTAATTAAAGATTGTTTCTTTATTATTTAGATTATTCATGTTACAAATGTATTATCAGTTTCGAAGTGTATAAGCTTTAATGTTTTCATGAGAATACTTCACTGCAGTTAATCGTAAATATTGTTTTGATTTTTGTTAATAAATCTGTACTGTTCTGTTGCTGCTACGATATATCGAATTATCGGTTAATCGCTCGTTCAAAGACTAGCAGATGCGCTCGACAGCACTCCGTCAGGCATTAGCAGATCGTCACATCACTAAAATGTATGTGTGACGGACTGTTAACGTCTGACGGAGTGCTGTCGAGCGCATCTAGACAAAAATCAGTAGATGATAATGTAGACACAAGAAATGGCATGTATCAGCAGAACATGTACGTTATCATAGAATCTAATAATTGTAATTTTTTTCTTTATTTTTTATTCCTTTTTTTTGGTGCTTTATAGGTTATTTGTTCGACTTGGTCAATGGAGGGGGAATGTCCTAAAAGTGTGGTTCACGTTTGGAGTTGTGTTTGGTCTAGTTGCGTCGATGATTTCAGTTATGATTTTAGTTCTCATGCTTATCAACACTTTAAAACAAAAACCAGCGCAAGAACAGGTGAGAATTATTCACACTATTATAGTATCAGAAACCCAAAAGTGCTCTTATGGGTTTCTGATAGTATTCATTCATTATTGGATTCCTATACTGATGCCATGTTTTGATTGCTTTTATTATCTTTTTTCATGATATTCTAACTCGTGATCATGTGCATTTATATGATGTTGACTAGGTGTTAACCCCTGTGATGCCTGGAGTCAACCTTCCAAGTAGCCAGACAGGCTACTATCTGCTGACATTGTTAATCTGCGGTATCCTGCATGAAGTGGGTCACGCTATTGCTGCTGTGAGAGAACGAGTTCGTGTGAATGGGTTTGGACTGTTTATGTTTGGTGTTTATCCTGGAGCATTTGTGGACTTGCATACGGATCATCTACAGGTATAGTGGATAATTTATGGTTTTATTTGATTTTACAAAATAATGGCTCGATGTGACGTCGTTTATAATTTCTTCTTACGCCGCCTGGATAAATCGTGATTATCATTATATTGTTAACGTAACCTTTTTTTTTTCAGGGTATTTCTCCATTGGCGCGGCTGAGAATTTACTGCGCCGGCGTGTGGCACAATTTTGTCATCGTGATATTGGCTGTAGCTTTGTTGCTCTGCTTACCTTGGTAATTGCAATCTTAGATTCGAGAATTTCATTTCCATTATCCTATTAAAATAACATGATATAAGTGTGTCTAAGTAAAATCATAAAATCAAATGTGTTTTATGTAATTATTACTAATTGTTTCATATGAAACCCTGATATTTTCTTGTAAGTTATTGCATGCCGTCTTATTGAGCAGGCTTTTGGCACCGTTCTATGCGGTTGGTAGCGGCGTCGTTGTCACAAGTGTCGTAGAAAACTCGGCGGTTTCTGGTCCAAGAGGTCTTCATCCTGGTGATGTTATTAACAGGTAGGTTACATTTAATTATGACTTACTTTTTAATGAATGTGCATGGAAAGAAAAGTTCCCAAAAATATTTCACCTATGAAGTTACGCATCGTCATCAAAATTGTATGCATTCCACACCAGGAATACCTACAATACCTTCATGTGATTGTTAATGTCGCTGTCATAGTTTTGGGCATCCATTAGCATTGCTAGCTCTGTACAAAAGTACAGGAAAGCGTCTAAGTTGCTTTCTACATCAGTAACCTCAAAACTGACCAACTTCTACGTCTGTGACACTAAAACTGACCGACGTTTTTACTTGGATGACCTTACTTTGGACCGACTTTTCCATCAGTGACACTAAAAGTAACCGACTTTTCTATGTGAGTGACCTTACTACTGACTGCTTGACCCCCCGTGCTGTTGCAGTGTTGGCGGGTGTCCGGTGCGCAGCTTGCACGACTGGATCAACTGTATCAGCCGCGCCATGCAGGAGAAGAGTGCCGGCTACTGCGTCCCCACAGACATCATCAAACAGCAGGTGGGCACACGCTGCAGGGGGGAATCTGGAGGTGGCCATCTTTCAATCATCACCAGTTTCGTATTTTCAAAACCTGTTACAGGAAGCTGTAAACTTTCTCCAGAGTTGATGACTTTCTATCGGGATGACTTGGAGAAAGTTGGCAACTTTCCGTGAACGCTACCAACTTTGAAACGTTGGCAACTTTCTCAGTCACGATTTTAGAATTCCACCCACAGTGTCTGGCGTTTAATTTTATACCAAAAAATTTTAATTTGCTAAATTTAAATATCGTAATGTTTTTGTTTTTCAGTTCATTTCAGTGCTACAAATTTTTTTTAAATTTCCAAAGTTAAAGATTTTTCTTAACTTTTATTTCAAACGTTTTAGAGCACACAGGTTCGTTCTCCGAATGCAATGAGTAATTTGACTATTGACGACGTTATTTGTAGGACATCTCTTACTTCGTGTACCCGGCACCGACCGGTGGCTACATGGAATGCTGCGCCAACACAAGCAACACCCACCTGTGCTTCTACTACCACCTGAAGGGATCCTCAGACCTGAAATACGCCTGCCTCCCGGCCAGGCCCACCGTGGTACGTAGTGTTGATGTCCGGGGGTTACTTCGTGGGAAGGGTAGATGTAGAGAACCAGGGTGAGGATTCACCACTTGTCTGCTCGTATTGACTAATAAAAACTTGTGGAGGACGAGTAAAATGTTTTAGTAACTTGTCCTTTTGACGAGTAGCAATTCTGGTCAATTTGGCATACAGGTATAGAGCTTTGTGCAAGGAGGACAAGTTCATTTTTTGGAGGACGAGTTATATTTGAGAGTTACTCATCCTGCTGACAAGTAGCACTTTTCTACCTAATCCTCACCCTGAATGATGTATTTGGTCAGAACTATCTTTTACAATAACAACCTTCAGTATTTATACTAGGTGATGATATGGCAGATGTGTGATACTTATGGAATTTACCCATGCATTAGTCTTGCTAACAATGCGCTAATATTTAGTCTATCAAACAGTATTCGGGCAAACAAGCCTCTACAGGCCTTCAGCGCTGAATGCTAGAATTGACAGCTCATAGCTCAGACTCATAACACACTGCCATCATTGTCGCCCCAGATAACAAAAAAATTCAAGCTCAGATCACAATGAAAAGCATATAAAATTTGAGCCGTAGACACAAAGAAAGCAGCTCAAACAATCCAGAAAACCACAGAATATGGTCCAATAACTTGACAAATCTTTTACAAAACAAGATTCAATATACCTATTGGAACCATTTTAATTGCTCTACAGCTAGGCTTTCGCTTTTTTCTCAACAGCTTCATCGGGCCGGGTGAAACCTGTCATTCCGCCCGATGAAGCTGTTGCGAAAACAGCAAAAGTCCAGTGTGGTTTCAGTATAACTCTCTAAGAAAACTGTCATTTGAGCCATGGTTTTTAGCCAGGTTCCGGTGGTAGAGTGGACTAGTGAGTTAGCTTGAACTGCTAGACGATTTGGTGCCATATGGTCGTGGGTTCGAATCCACCAGAGACTATGTGATATAGTCCTAACCTGACTTGAAGTCATAAGTCTAATGACTTAATTACATATAATAGCGAAAGCTTTGTCCTAGAGCAATAAAAATGCTTCCAATAAATATCTAAAATCTTTTTTTGTAAATCATGCATAATACAACCCAGGATGAACCAAATCTTCGCTCACTGGCCCAATCTTCTGTCCGCCAAGAGCGGGGGATGTTAAACCCGCTACACCCATCTGATACTCAGCTGTGATTGGTCACTTGACCTCATTTATATTAATCACCGGCCTGTGATGAAAATAGATTAGCAGCCTGTGATTGGTCAGAATTTTTAATGAGAATAGTTATGTGTCAGAGGTCTCTTTAGGGTGAGACCACCTAACGCTGGTTCCAAATGTGGTCCTAATAGAGACGTCTACTGTATTTCCCCCCCAGGAGCGTGGTATGTGCCAGCTGGCCTCCGACTGTTACCAGCCTGGGTCGTCAGCGGCGTGTTGCCTGCCGAGCCTCGACAACTCCACGCGGCTGCTGCGGCTCACACAGCGAGCGCGGACGCCGCTGCTCTTCCTCGGACACCCGCTCGACCTCCACTACGCAGTCACGCTCAGCAACTACGCACCCAGGTACGTACGTGGTGGCTTACTTGAGTCTGTTAGAGCTACAAAGAAGCTGTCGTCCGGTTTCTTCAGTTACTGAGCTGGTTCTTGCAATATATGCACTTGATTAAAGCACGTACACATTTCCTGGAGGGATGATTTGCATTTGATTAATTGATTTTTAATGCATTCATGTAGGTTTCCTTGGTTACTGCAGGTACTCTATAGTTCTGGTGAACCTGTCAAAAATGTCCAAGAGTTCCTTTTCTCAGAGCACCATATAATTATACTTGTGTGATTGCTGTGTGTGTGTCAGGTTTTTGGTGGAACTGATGATTTGTAACATTTCCTTGGTTACGGAAGATACTCTGTTGTACTGATGCTGTGTCCTGTTCCGGCAGGTACTCTGTGGTTCCTGTGAACCTGCCGTACTCGGTGGAGCTGCTGTGTAAGTACCTCATCTCGCTGTCCGGCGCGCTCGCCATCCTCAACGTGGTGCCGTGCTACGCTCTCGACGGACAGTGGATACTCCTCTCATTCATAGAACTCACGCTCAGGTAAAACTCAGCCCCTTGTGTGATTTGTTTGAAAGAATAATTTGTTGCGTTTAGATTCAAATACTTTATAGATTTTGATACTGTGGTGTCAACCAACAATTAAAACATGTAGAGCAGCAATCTATAAAACCGGCCATACACATAAACCATGAATTTTACGTATGATGTGAAATTTAGTGACCTCTATAATGGGGGAGCTCACGTCATTCGTATAATTCACGGATTGTGTGCATGGCCGAACAGTGTGATTGATGCTTTAGTTTCATATTTCATTAAAATCACAACACTGGATTTACCACCATTTTCATTGGCAGTTTCGCCAACTGCTGTTGGCATCTTCAAAATGACTTCCTGCCCATGTCAGTAGTTGGTGAAACTGTTTAGGAAAATAATGGTAAAGCCAGTGTTGTGATTCAATGAAAGATGAAGCTATATGCTCAATACCAACACAATGAACATGTTCAAAGAAGAATCGGAACCTTGTGCGCTTTGTTCGAAAGGATGAATTGTTATGCTTACATTCAAATACTATGCAGATATATATGTACAGCAATACACTGTTACACACACCTTTTGGTGGACGTTGAGCTAACTCAGTCTCAGCTTCAGTTGATAAAGCTCTCCTGTGAGCTCATGATAAGGTACAATATCAAGAATTCACTCAGGTATCAAGATAATTGTATTAAGCATTTGCTGTGACAAAGAATTGTCCCTTTTCGTGAAAGATAAATTGTTATGGTTCCCTTTCAATACTCAACACACACAAGACCTCGCATTGGCCCTTGGCTGCTAGATTTTAGCCAGCATTGACTTCTTTTAAAAGATTATCATAATATGTTAGTTTTATCACTTACAAAATCACAAGTTTTTGTTAGAATTGATTCTAAATGTATTGGTATTAAGTGAATTTCGTGTATACTGGTTTATTTTTCAGATCAAGCGTTCCCAACCCTGACACGAGAGGTGCCATATACACGATTATTCTGCTGTTCGGCACGGCGCTTCTAGGAGCAAATATACTGATAGCCATGTGGAGTCTCTTTGCCGGATAGCGTCGTCATTGTTTGTGTGGGGGAAGAAATGTTGCGACCAATAAGAATGGCTACAGTTTGTGTGAAGTTTGTATTTTTCATGTGTATGCGGCCTTAAAATAAGTAGCTGATAGGATCGCTATAAAGTAGACAAAAAACAGTTGTCGGATCATGTCTATTTTAGTAACTGCGAGTTGGTGGATTTTAGAGATATGTTTGCTTGTAGAGATGAATGTTTTTACATATATTTAAACAAAAATGCTTTCTACTTCAATTAATTGGTGCTGGTGAACCAAATCATAACCAAATTGTGTGTTTGAAGGGGCACTAGATGCGGTCGGCTTTTAGTCTAGAATTTATGGTGTTTTCACATTTTTGTAGAGCACTTGCTTATTGGCAATAATTCCACAAATGTTAAAAGTGTTTCAATATTTTCTGACTATATTTATAGTTTATACTGTTCAATCTGTTCAGAGTGTGTAAGTTTCATACAGATTTGGACATGAAATTTTTACAATGCAAAACCAGTTATTGCCAAACAGTGACCGCCCAACAAATGTTAAAATGACTAGAATAAGAATCGTGTTTTTAGTGATCGATTATCATATCATGTGACTTAATGAAATTAGAATGGACCTAATGATTGTCTTTTTCAACTGACTAAAGTGTTCTATTTGTGATGAATCTTGATCCCGGTAAAAAAAATCGTGTGTTGAATTTTGGTGTGGGTATTCATTAGTTTTGTATGGATGAGTTTTATAATTGTATTGTTTGTATTTATTATACTGTGATTAAAGTTCTATATTTCTGAGCAAACGCACATTTATCCTTAGTAAGAGAAAGGCATTTCAAATATTACATGCAACATTATATTATGGAAATTTAGCAGCGTTTGTAAAGATTCTAGTCTAGACGCATTTCGTCGTTTTAAAAGATACTGAAGAAACAGTGTGTGTATCATGTATGACAGTGGAGTATTTGGCATAAAGTGTCGATTTCCAAAGTGCCCTTATTAGGATAGAATTATTCTGAATGTTGGAATTAGAATCTTGCAATGATGATTTGGGGAATGCAATTGGTGTATTTGATGTACTGTAAAATATGTTATTTTGTATAACGTTTATACATTGTATTTCAAACTAGTGTATCCAGTGGAAGACAATCAAACTATTATTTACCGAAACAAAATACCATATTTGTCTACTGATGTGTAGCAAACGATGAGTTTGAAATGGATTAAACCAAATAACTTCAGTTTTTATTGTAGCAACATCTGAATTGGTTTTAAAATATATTTTTTTATCTGTCCCATATCTTAAGATGTTGATGGCAAATTGTAAATTTTCTATTGAAAATAGATGTCTGCAATTCCAGTTCTATGGAATGAGACTAATGTAAGACTTTGCTGCTGCTGCTGTCTGTTTAGACAATCACTAAAGGGAGCATTCCAATGTAAAATTCTAAAATTAATTTTGTGAAGATAATGGGTTATGTAGGAGTTTTGTAATTTGAGTAGTGAATGATGCAGATGCTATTTTTCAATGATCTCGTACGTCTGTCCACGCGGTATGAAAGTTTGGGGGAAACATTTGTGAATATTTATTTTTAATGTACAATTGTAATATTTTTTCAAAATAAAAAAATTATGTATTTTTGTTTTAAGCCGTGGTTTCTTATCGATACATAGGTTTTGCAAAATGTGGACGCTCCAGGAGTCTTGGTTTATGAGCCAATAGACTACACAAATAGAACATTGTGAACATTCTTAAATTATATAATGTTAAAATTAATCAAAACAAAATTAAAACCATCAAATCAAAAACAAAATTGATCCATTATGACAGCTAATATTTTAATGCAAGCTTCAATGTGTCAAACACATTCTGTAGATATGTTTAGGCCCCCTTGTAAATTATTCATCAATACATTAAAATACATACAAGTAAATTAATTTTACCTTCATGTTCAAGAAACACAAACGCAAAATAATAATTCCAGTTTATTATCAAAATGTATTAGGACACAAAAAATGAAAGAAATCCATATCCATATTTTGGTATGGAGAAAAAAAACATTATTTTGCAAACTACACTGTAATGTGCAACTTGGACATCTCAGTTCTGACGAAGTATAAAACGAAACAATGTTACACACATATGTTCACCAAAATCTGAATCATCTTTCAAATGCTTTCATAATCAAAATCACAAATACTGAAACAGGAAATTCGATCTTTTTTGCACACATGTACGTTTGATACTAATAGAAATGATAAATATGAATTTCTTTTGTTAATAATCAGAAACAAATTTTAAAAATTATATTACATTCATAATGGAAAGCTCACAATGCCATTATTACATGAAGACTTACAATTGAAATAGCAAACCTGGTTTGGAAATTCACCATTTTCTAAAGACGCAAATTTCGGACAGGAAAGTTACAAACTAGATTGTTAGTTCAATATGAACTATACTACTATTGAGTAAAATCACATTTCCTGAAGCAAAATACTTTGCTTGAAGTCATCAAAAATCACAATTTTAAATAATTTTATGCTGTTCCATGGAATTCTGACACTCCTCACACCACTCAGTAAAACGACCGCTCCTCATCACTCAAATACTCACTCACACTGTCAACTTACATCAACCACATAAAATTGCCCTATTGAGCTTGTTTTTAAAAACCAAGACAATAAAACACACATTTCCTCTTCGTAAATCTTCATAAGAACCTATATATACAAAATCTCACCGGAATGAACTATCATTAAAATTCACTTTTTTGTTTTAGTTACAAATTTGAAGAGAAATACATTAGTCCAGAGTTTTTCATACTCGCAATGACCAGTTTCTGCGTTAGACATTTTGAAACAGCTATCTCATTAAAGTATGAAAAACAGAAATAGAACAGAAATTCACAGCATTATCACAATCAATTCCAATTGTTTGTTTTAAAACCTACATAAGAGACAAAATACACAAATTATGTAGAGTACCCATGATTCAAGTGAGACTTTGAACGTGTTCATTATGTTCGATAGATATCCAATATTTTTATCATGACTTTTTCACTACACATCATAGAAACAAAGTTCTTCCTAAATACAATAATCTTTCTCTTTTTGTCACCATAAATAAAAAGCACGTTGTTTATGTTACGTAGTAAATAAAACATTAAAAAAACATATAAGAAAGCTAAAAAAAAGAGTATTTTTCCAGTCAGTCCTATCACAAGACGAGCGTACACGACGTCTGTTTCATGGCGTTGTATATAAACGTGTTGTTGACGGGCACGAACTGTCCTGTGAGGATTTTGATCACTTCCTGTGCTGCGACTCCGCCCATGTAGGCAGCCACAGAGTGGAGCTCAGACGCGCCGTAACGACACCTGGTGGATAAAGGAATAACGTAAAATTTGATATGTAAGGTTAAATGCATATTGTGCTATTGTTGTAGGTATTTTCTTTTTAAATATGCTAATTATGTCCAAAAATCCAAATTGTTCAATGATTTCAAATTAAAATAATGATTTTTTTAATAGTTTAAAAGGACAGGAATGGAAAAGTTTCATAAAAACTTTGGAAATTATTCAAATTTTTTAATAAACAATTGGGAAATAATTAGCATATTTCAAAAGAAAACTATGTAAAAACTGTATCCAAATATTAAACGTAAATTCTTGGATAATCTACATGGCATGAATGATGCTTTAAAGATGTTTGAATTATAATTAATTAGTATATTGAAATTACAAATTTGATTTTATGCAATAACCTAAGTGGCTGTATTTCTATTTAAACTTAAATTATTATGCAAAATAATTTGACAGTTTGGCAGGGATATTTAATATGTTACTAACATTTCATGGACATAGTCGTCCTTCACATTCTGCGAGATGCCCCATTCATGCAGCAGTTTTGCCAGGCAGCCCTGAAAGAAATATTTTTGCATTTGAAATAGATTTTTTTTTTAATAATGAATTTATGAAAAGGTCAAACTTTCACCCTAAGTCAATGTATAAATGCATGATTTTCTCTAACAAATTAAAAATAGATAAAAAATATACTAAGGATTAGAATGATAGTTGGTTAGAACCAAAATGCTGCAATTTGTTAACAAAAAGGTAGTATTTTAATACCTAAAAAGAATGTGAATTTAAAACGGCTGAACTATATTTGACAAAATTCACAAAATGTAGATATAATGTAGATAATAATAATGAAAATCACCTTCAGTTTGGCAATGTCCGTTTCGATTGAAGCTTCAAAATAACCGGGATAATGATTGAATTCTTCATAAAACCTAAAAAAGAATCAGCATAAATCATAGTATTTTTAACCACATATAAATTCAGTATGACTCCATTACCTAAATTAATTTTGCTACATGCTAAAAGCCCAATTATTTAAAGAATTCCACGAAGCAAATTTGATTCTATTCTCTTTGTTCTATTTTTACTATTCTATCTTTTAAAGTGGTTCTAAAATATTAAAATACCCGTTAGTCCAAAAGTTTTTACCATTGCTAACATATTTCAGTACCACAGTACCCTTTTCAAAATCATAGTTCCAAAAAAATACTACAAAACCAAACCAAATATCAATGCTAATTTTAACTTTAACCCATCTCTATATCTACATATATTTTAACCAGACATATCTTGGTTCTAAAGACCATATTAAAATACACATTTTAATTTCCCCTTCAAACTTACTATTGATTTACTTCCAAAGGTGGTCCTTATCACGACCAAATGAGAATTTACTGTCAAAATATGATTTAGCACATCCAAACAATAGATTTTTCAACCGCTCTCACCTTGATTAATTGTTCATACACTAGTGGTCAACAAACTATTACTTTGCTATAATGACCAGTCAAGACAAAAGGCGTAGTATCAGCGTAGTAGGCTACTAATACCCGAAGTGCTATTTAAACCATGTTTGTTGACAGAGCCTTCTGCCAGAGGCGGGAGGGAAAGTGGTTAATAGCTTCAATGACCAGTCCAAATACAAGTGTACTATTATCAATGAAATGCTAATTTTATATGCTGCCACTTTAGGTCAGAATCTATATATAAAAACCTAGAACAGCCACTGTCTAACATCAAACTTAGTGACCACCCCACAACACATATTTGCTTTTGATTTGTTGAAGACATGTTTCTGATAATCTTCATCACATACAAACATATTTTAATATACAGTAGAACCTCCAATTAAGACCACCACTATAACAAGACCACTTTTCACAGTCCCAAACCTTCATAAAGCTACCACAATGAACCTCTGTATAGAGACCACCCCTCTATTGACACCACCTAACACTGGTCCCAAAGGTGGTCCTAATATAGAGGTTCTACTGTACCAATCAATGATCTCCCCTTCCACCCCACAGCAAGAGACAAAGAAACATCTTCCCCCACTAACACTCCCTGCGGTTCCCCACCTGTCGACCGCTCTCAGCATGACGTAGAACACAGCATCGTGGTCGGCGTCGTCCAGGTGCATGCTGAGGGTGCCGGTTGCCACCGATGACCCCGGTGCCGGAGAGTACTCGTCCGCCAGCGAGCGCATGCGGAGGACGCGCAGGAACGCAGCGTTCTTGCCTGGAACGGGAACGTATGGTGGTAAAAAGCAGACGGGAAACCACAGTCGTTATCAGACTTATAAATAAGCCTTTTTACGCATGTTTGGAAGCACGACTCCTTACAAAACGATGCTGTGAACGTGCAGCACATCCGCACAGTGAGGGACAAGTAGCCTGTGGCATATTGTGTATATTTTAGGAATCATATGGTTATCAGAATCATTGTAGTTTTAATATCGCAGCTGCAGGAAAAACGAATCAGCACAGAGTACAGATTTTCAAATTTGTGGCAAAGATCAGCTGAGATGTTGTTTAAGTTTTATGAAATAACTCAAATATATTGAAACCAGTTATTAATTTTTTTTAAAATTACTACACTACTCGCCGTCGTTAAATCCACTTTAATCTGAATTAATCTGAACATAAATCATCTATAACATCTGGCAATAAATAAAATTTTCCAAGTCAATGACATAATTGTCACACAACAGGAAGTTTAAAAAAGTTTGTAACTTATATTGAAAATGAGAAATAAGAACTTACAGAATTTCCTGATGTCCGAGTCGGTGATATTTTCATGAGGCTGTAACAGCAAAACAATCACGTCTCATACACAGATAATAACAGTTAGAAGTCAAGTATTTACACCAATATATTGAGCTGTAAAATTCATTCACTATTATCTTATCATTACGTATCTCAAAGATCAAATTTAAAATAATACATAAAAGAAAAAATCTAAACAAATTGCAAAATATAAGTTAAGATATTACATGAACAAATGTGCATCATGCAAAACGTATTTGAAAGTAATGAACAATTTTAAGTAATTTTAAAAGTAAAAAACACAAAGGAATAGCTTAATAGGAACGAGCATCAACCAAACTTGCCATGCACATATCAGTCACCAGCTCCCAGCCCTCAACAAAATGTACAAATCCTTATTTATCGATTAAGTGCCAAATGCAGTACCATAAATGAACACAATTTTTTTCAAAGTAACAACTCATAAACAACATTCTTTTATGCTATAAAAATAGCCAAAAGTATTGAAGTCCCCATGACTATTTGCATTTAAAAGCTATAGACGACTCTCTAGAAACACGTGTTCATTTAACAGCAATGCATTTTTATTGGATCTGGATTTGTAGGTATTACATGTAAAGTTGGGTTTCTCCAAGTTAAGTACAATTAGGAATACTTCTTGATGAAATTCTAATGGAATTCAAACTCATGACTACCAACAGAAAAGCACTGAAGACCAATGTCTTTAAGCATCGTCATGGAGTTGAATATACACTAACGTCACCAAGTATACTAAGAGTAATCCTAATTGGATTTAGAAAAAGAGAAACAACTTTCCATGTAACTTTTGATATATGTATTAAGTTGATTGGAATATCAATTGTACATATTCATCACGAAAATGTTTCGTTTTCAGACTTGGAATAAAGTCATCTTCTAAACTCAAACGTACACTTTTCAAGGAAATTTTTCAATCAAAATATGCAAAAAAGAAATTGCTCATTTTCTTTTTGAATGCACCAACATGCAGCACAAAGCATGATTTGGAGGTTGGTAATTTTCACAGTTACAGACGTCACTTGTAAAACAAAGAAGTATACTTTGGGCTCCTCACGAGAACCTCGGGTGCCCGGGCACGGTACAGATACAATTGCTAGATCTGCGGGTACAACTCGAGTACCTGTATGTTTTTTATGAATTTGCTAATTTCATTACAAGCGCTGTGCACAGCCATTTCCCCTCACTACTTGGCAAAAATGGGTGTCGTCCACACAGCAAACTGGTTCTTGTACCAACCAAAATGTATCAGTTATAAAAAAGTTCTTGGAGCTGCTTGTACCATATCATATTAAAACAGAACAGAGTACAAGGTTAAAGAGATAAGAAAATTTGTGATTTAATAAAACTTTCGTACCCTTTTAAACTTACACTCTGTTCTGTTTTAATTTGTATCAGTTACACAGGAGCTCCCGGCCTAAGTCATTGACCCTTTTCACCATACAGCTTTCACCAGCCACAAGGCCAAATAACCCAACAAGTCTCAGTCTGATTA
This sequence comes from Streblospio benedicti, assembly GCA_019095985.1. Classification (NCBI taxonomy): domain Eukaryota; kingdom Metazoa; phylum Annelida; class Polychaeta; order Spionida; family Spionidae; genus Streblospio; species Streblospio benedicti. The sequence goes on from CM032661.1 coordinate 39,794,367, forward strand.
ATATGCAATTTGCTTTTATTCGCCAGCCATTGTAAATTTCTTTGTTCAAATACACAGTACCACCATTTAAACTTGTGTTTGGCATTTGTCTCTGATGAAATTGTTTAACCTAATAAGTGACCATTGTAAGCGTCCGATTTGAACCAGCCTGGGTTAGTAGTTGGATTGGCATGGAAAAAGAAGGACGTAGAGATGCGACTTTATTTCTGCCTTTTACTCGGGTACCCGACTTCATCTCAGGTTTGGCCCCTCGGGCACCCGGGTTTAAAATACAGTACTCGTGAGGACCCTAGTATACGTATCAACAGTCACATAACCTGTTTGTATTTTTACAACAATATATACATTCGAAACATTGGGGGGATGGAAATGTTATTTATAATGCCAGCAAGAAATTAAAATTTAAGTACTTTAGCTGGGGAGTTTCCAGGACTTCGTATACGTTTCTTGCACAGAGGTTCGTCCTACAAGACACAAACTCTTCTTAAGCTACTCGCAAAAGTCACAACTCTCCATACGAACTAACAGCCTTGAAATAATGTCGTCTGAAACTTACATTTAATAAAGAATAAACCATAAATTTTAGACACAGTTTCTCATCACTGTCATCAAACGACGAACAGAAATAAACGTACACTCAGAATAAAATGCACTTTAATTTAACAATTACGTCATACTCATTATAAGCTACGACCTTAAGACTTCTAAATTATATTGAACCTCACATGTGTCATGGCAACGTTGGGACAAAATATAATGTCCTAAAACCATGCAGATGCCATAAAACGCCCAAAACAACTTCCATTCTAAATACACATGCATGACTTTAAGACGAAATCTTTAATATCAAAATTACTACATTAGCCAAGTATTAACAGGAACTTTTATCCTGACCTGGCTAAAAACTACTAATATCGGTATGATACAATCATATCAACATTTGTTCCCTTCATGACATCAATCAGGTCTGTGAGAACAAAACTGCTTTCAAAACCAGTCTCAGAAGTTTGCCAGCACATTTTTAAACATTACATTTGATTTTTCATAGCAACAATCAGACGAAATTTACAGAATAACCCCTGGACAAATTGTATTTAATTGAATCCGTTGAGAGTACTCAAGGAAAACAATTATTTTTCATCCCAATATAAGTGAGAAACAATGCAAGACGTACGTGGATTTAATTCATTTTCGATCATCATCATTCACATGAGTAACAAACTTCAAAATACACTCCCGTAATGTGGCGCACTGAGAGACTAGCTTTTAAATCAGTTTTTGATTCAATTACAAACCTGAATTCATCAATATTCAATTTGCTACAAAAGATGATAAGAAAATCGTTTACCCGTCCGAGTGTCTCGAGTAAATGTTGCACGTAGTTTGCGACGATTGAGACGTCGTCTGAAGCTTGCTGCTTGTAGATGTTCTGTAGCTGGATGTAACGCTCCGAGTCGGCGGTCATGTCCGGGATGCTCCCACGCAGCGTAACGCACCTAAAACAGAGAATGGTGATATTCTACAGTATTCCCTTTTAACGGTAATGAGGGGGAAATATACCCTACCCCATTTTCAAATCTCAGCAAAAATCCAGGGCCATTCTCATTAATTTTCTAACCATTGTCATTTCACAATTTCTCACAATTCTCAAAGAAAATGGACCCCCATTCTCATTTCTCATTAAAAATCAAGGGCCATTCTCACATTTCGAAATAAGTATATTTCCCCCTCGGTAATGCTCTTATAACACAAAAGGCTCATATTCTGAAGACTTGAAGGCATGAAAGTTGGAGATTGAGATGGCAAATGATAGACTTGTGGAGAGAAAAATTACGAGCAGCCATAAGTCAGGCTGACATCCGTTAAAGGTAAAACAGAGACTCAAAATGTGTGATGATGATGATTCTCGATTGCATTTTATTGCCTAAAACGAGGGAATAATATACACAAAAGAATGGCTAAATATAAAATAATGTTGTAATTTTCAGTATTTTCAAAACCTAATTGGGACAGCTTTTACAGTAGAATTTTTTTTTTTCCAAATTGTGTGGAATATTTTTGTTAAAATTTTATGATTTGTGACGGTCAAATAGACAATTTAATCTTGCCAAATTGTTATTTTGTGAAATAAATTTCAAGTAGTTCACTTACCACAGCCTTCATTTTGAACAAACTCGTACACGGCTCTTGCCAAAATCCAGAAAGGCTTACTCTACAAACACAAACAATTAAACTAAATATATGAAAAAATCATATCAAGTTGAATCTTATTACAATGAAACATTAAGGCAATGACAAAAAGTCAGTTTAGCACAGTTGTAAAAACTTTCTAAAATTTATAATAACGTGAAGATTAGACAGTTTTCTAAAATTTAGTTTTGTTACGTACCTCTGAATGCAGCTGCATGCAGCACGGATCATTGAAAATTTGCTGGATTTCAGACGGGATCTAGAAAAAACAAAAATGTATGATTCCTGAATATTCACACGTTAAACAGAGCAATAATTAATATTTCTTGTTTTTATCTTTTCCACCTTTTAAGGATTGTATTTGAACTGGTGTTATTATTGGCTACTCAAGATTCAGAATTTAGAAAAAATCTATATTTGCAGTAACATGTGCACCAGTTCAAATAACATCTTTAAAAGGTGGAAAAGACAATAACAAGAAATATGAAGAAAACAACTGTTATAGACAAACAACTGAAAGTTTTTGAATTCAAATTAGATTTTCCTTAATATTTCACATCTGGTAAACTTGAGTGTACTCACACTTGTTGGATTGAGCGCTGTGTTCACGTGTTTTATGGCTTCATCAAAGTTTTCCTCATCTAGTGGCACGCCCTCCTCATTGGTCCGGATTCCTAGCCAACGGTAAGACAAATGTCATTCAGGTATTTCCATGTTACACATCGCAAGTTTTCAATTTAAATACAATATGTTGTCAATAATTCCACATAAAACAATCAATAATACAAAATTTCAAGAAACCTATTGATGCTCATAAAATTCAATAATTTCTTAATCTTCTATTTAGTCAACACAAAGTAAATTTAGGCCCGTTTAATTTGATAAAACATACACTAATAAAAGAAGAAAAAAACATGACTATACTATAAAATAAATGTAGAAATTGCTGTGCCGCATCCATTGATTATAAACAAATTTGCCGCATCCAAAGATGCAATAATAAAATTTTTTTAATAATTTTAAAACATATCAAGTTACAAAAAAAAAAAAAAAAAAAACTTGATGAAGGCAGTACATGCCGAAAATTTGTTAAAATCATCAAAAAATTTATTATTGCATCTAATCTTAATTATTATTAAATTTATGACTATACTACACTGGTTCTTAATATGAAATATCCCAGATCCGTAACAACATCAAACATACCTGTTCTGATACACTCTTTTAATTCATTTTTCTGCTTGTAATTTTGAGGTCCAAGTCCATCGTGCTGAAAATAGAAAGTAAGCCATTATTTCAAATAGTTTTGCATTAAAAATAGAACACATGCTAAAAAGTCATTCAGTAAGATAAAAACAAATCCATGCACCATTCTTTCATTCAGTGCAAAAATCACCGCCAATAACCCATTCTGATAGGTTGAGAGGTGTTTTAAATTTGCGGATTTACGCGCTGCTAAGGGCTGATTTACCCACTAGTTGCTAAGAACTTACCGTGATTTATGCACGCGCGGAAACCAAACTAGACTAGTAACGTGACGTTATTTGTACAGCCGCTGACGTTGCATGGTCAAAATGACACACAGAGACCGTTAGGATATGATTTATTTCAAAATAAAAACGAATCACACATTTGTTTAGTGTGCATTTTTTTCATGACAGAATGGTGATCAAATCCTACAGTAGTACCTCTACTTTCCACTGGATGAGGAACTTGTAGAGCAGGACGAGCCAGGGCGTGTGTGAGTGATCCTTCTGACTCATGCCGTCCAGGTCGAGACCGTCACAGAACTGGACGAGGCGCGGGAACGGTCGGTCGAGACGCAGGTCGTCCAGTGCATTGTCCGGCTGGGACTCCATGACTGAAACACGGATGTTGAATAATATCTTACAGCATCTGAAATTCTGATTAAAGACTATAGTCTGTCTCTTTATTATTTACACCATAAAAAATTGCAGTTTTCAAGAACTTGTTAACTAATTCTCTGCAGGCCAAGATGTACTATGGATGTGACAATATGCCCCATGACCTCTTAAGAAAATATCATGCAAGTGAGTTACTTCAACACCGTACGCATGATGTACCAGTACAGTACTACAGTACTGCAGGATGTAAACAGTATTAGTAAAATATGCATATATTCGATTTTTGTACGCAATGATAATACGAGATATTATGCCAGGATTTTTAATTACCCTCGCCAATTCTGCACCAAACGATGTCTCTTTTATAGAAATCCATTTTGATTGAAGTATGTTATGGGACAAAAGGTGGGTTCGGTGAATTAAATTACGAACTCGAGTAATTCTGATGCGTAACCAGCCCTGAATCATTGCTGTCCTTTAATTAGCCAGCTGAGACTATATATACGGAGAGTTAGGTCTTTATGTTTTCACTTGGTATCTTAGAAGAAAATCCCTCCCTAATTATTGCTATTCATTTCACATTTACTTAGCAAAACACTATTTTACTCTAGATGCCAATGGTTACGTACATTTGAAAATCACCTGCCCAACTCATGAACTTACAAGTCATAACAACTCTACAATACTTAGTGTCTTTCCCAAAAAGTCAAAAGTACTAATACAATTACCTACAAAATTACTGAGAAAACTACTGACTTGTGTGTTCTTTAAGAACCACTCTCATGTAGCCGATGAAGCCGTAACTTCTGCATACCAGGAGGGGTACATCGTGGTCATACAAGAGTTCCCCTAGACGAAGCAACGCTCTGAAAGTAGCAACACAACAAATCAGCATTGTTCAAGTCCACAAATAATAACATTTGTATCGATAAGAATAATCTATTTTACTACAACTTGACTTGAGATTTGTTCCCCGCAAAAATGTTAATTATATTTTTTAAGTATTACGCAGCATACAAAAAGAAATTGATAACATTACCATTGCAGTTGACTACAGCTTACAAAATGTGAAACATGAGAAAAGTCCAATTTAAAGTTTAAAAAATCAATTAATCTCACAATCTTTGAGAAACTTGGTATACAGTAAGCATGCATACTATCTTATTGAATTCATAAAACATACTTTTCATGCACATCACAGGCAATAACAAGATGAAATGCAGAGAAGAAAACCGAATTGTTGTCCAGTAGATTTTCAACACTCTGAAAAAAAATAATACTTTGTTATCACGGCACAATATTCTAAAAATAACTCAAGTTCAGTTTGCAAATACATCACAATTTTATCATTACCCCAGCTTCATGCTAGAATTTTACACAATGATCAATAATACCAACAGCGACCAAGATAAAAGGCAAAAATAATGTCATAATCAATTTCATTTATAGGTCTAATATAACACCTGTATATAGATGAACTATGCAGGCACTATAAAATCAATATATCATCAGTGTTACTGTGTTAGGACTGCTATTTGAAGATTTGTCACTGTACCTCGTCCAAGTAGTCTCCACTGGCATCTTCATTCATTTCTAGCAAGAAGTCTGTGCTTACTTGAGCTCTGGACTGCAAAATTATCAAATCCATATATGAAAAGTAGAAAGAAAAATTAAAACTTAGGAATTTTCACAGATACTATTATATATTTGACAATAACAAATAATTATAAACTTGCATTTAATTTCACTTGCTATTACAACACAATTTCATTTCCCTTCGTAACATGATTACGATTCAATGCAATCTAACATAACCATTGCATATCTAAGCATTCCATTACTTTTAAAATATCATAAATTTAGTGGCTTACCTTTCCAATACTGTCTTTATCAAGGAAAAAACTGCAAAAATATATGAGTAAATAAATCATAAAGGGCCTTTGATTGAAACTCAGATACAATGTAAAATTTAATATACTCTAACAATAATAAAATTCATGATTCAATTATTTTTATGTCTTTACCTGCTTTCCTTTAAAAAATTAACACTCAAATTCAAATTTCAAACATAGTTTGGTCGATTTCGAACTCCACAGGTTCCTTTTCTGAGTCATGAGACCCACTGCTTTATACCACATAACAAGAATCAACTGGACAAAACAAAAATACCCGGTAATGAAATTGAATACTTACTTATTTCCCACATCCTGTCCAGTGATCTTATTGTTGTCCACAATGGTGAATGACCCAATACCTTAATGGAAAAGCAACACATGTAGGACATTTGAGCTATGTAGGCACAAAGCCTATATGGTGACAATGCATCTCCTGCAAATGAGATTTCTTTCACACTTTACTCACTTCTCTTTGACTGATTGAAAATCATCCTTATTATTAAAAAATTACATTCCAACAAATACGCAGTACAGCATTAAAAAAATTGGGTTATGCATATCTTTTGGTTCATTAACAATTCTACATTTGTTTTTAACCATTGTTACACTCACCTGGAAGTATCAAATTCTTCAGAATTTCTGTACCAGTTGCATTCGCATTAATGAGACAGACTTTAGCTGATTCCAGACACTCCTGCCCGTGCTCTCCCCATAACCTGAAACATGCAAACACTCCATTTAGACCTTTTACTGCCTACGTTTTCAATGGCATCATAAACATCAATTTTCATTTTCTTTTGACCTAATTATCTGAGCAAGTGAATGATTATCTGTGTGGAGTGGAAATAGTCATTGAATGTTGCTATTTTAGGGAGCATGGATTTAAACATCGTATCCATTCAAGATAATTCAATATTAAGTGTGGTATTTTAAACACATTGAATTAACATTTCTCTTCTTGTTTCATTTGCTGCTAACCGATAGTCATTAAACTGGCCTCTGTACAAAGAAACTGAAAGGGAAAGAAGATTGAAGTTTACCATGAAAATTCAAGATCTCCCTCACGAAGCAGTTGCAGATATGGTGCAGACGTCTACACATATGTCACATGTTCTCGTACGTAACAAAACTTTGTGTGCATATGATATTATCGTGAGCATATCAAAACAAAGAAGGCATTCAGACTATAATGTGTCTAACTCAAAATATTGAATTGATAATTAATTACATATTTTACAGCTATTCGTATGATGTACAGCGTATATTCGTTCCTAGTCTCTCTCCACTATGAGGTATACAGGGTATTAACTCAGCTCTACATGTAGGGCTACAGGGCCATTTGCGGCATGAACACACTCCTCTTCCGGCCACCAATGCCAGTGGCATTCATTTCACTGATGTCAATTACACTAACCGGCATAGATTTATTACTAAAGTAATTACCTAATTTGCCTGTCGTATTTCTTTGTTTTTTCAGCAGGTGCAGTTTCCATATTGCTTTATTTGTCTTAAAATTTGACAATTTCTTCCTCAAATAAAAAAGGTTGTCTACTCGTGGCAAAAGTGTAAATACATGTGCGGCTTAACGCACACCGCTATAATGAATTACGCACTCTTCGCAGAAAACAAATGCTGATTCGACGTCATTTGGGGGACGTTATGATATTTTGTACATTCTATTTCGTTTTATTTCGTATTCAGTTCTCATTTTGCTTAGCGCTCACCGCTAATAACCTGTTACAATCAATGTAGGTAATTTGATCTGTGTTTTTATCGGTTAAATTATATAATTTATGTATATGTACACATTGTACAAACTATTCATGGCTATTTGAACGCCGTTCATTAGACGAACACGTAGATCTAGACATAAGTTACTATGGTATGCTGTAAGTCTTGAAAGATCACATATAATAAATATTGCACCTGCCTCGCAAAGCATGGCCCATGGGCTGCATGGCGCAAGCTCTTTACCCAGGCTCAAGGATTGCATATGACTACTGGACAGTCAGTGCATGTTTCAGTGCTTGTTTTGTTTTATGTTTGCAGAAACTCAAGATGCAGTTTGCAGTTGCCATTGTGGTGTTTGCCTGTTATGCTATGACGGAAATCGTGGTACGGATAAGTCTAGAAGACGTTTAAATTTGATTCAATTATAGGGTCTATAGACTAACGTAGATCTAACAAACTTTCAATACTCACAATTCTTAAAAATCCCTGCAATCACACTAGATTTAGGTATCAGATGAGCCAGGCCCTCTGGGGAGGCAATGTGGCTTTTAAACATGTACTTGCACCCTGGATACTGGTAGGATGCCTCACAGCCTGCAACCAATGAGGGTCTGATGATGGTGCAGTAATTCAGAATGTTATGATGCAGCGCCAAAACCAACAAGACGACAACCTGAGTGTTGTTAAACCCCCCGTAAATGCACACCCTGGCACACCATGATGCCCCTTCCGCCATGATATCTATAATTCTGGACAGGCATAAAACATAATTGGCCTATTCTTAGCACATTAATAAATGCAATGCATTACGCCTTAGACATTCAAATGCAGTTTTACCTCCATTTTACTTGTTTCAGCGCAATCTCAACATTGCAGACGACGTTCTGATCATCACGACTTGCCGGGGTTTTGGTCTTGGGGCAAAAAAATAATTGATTTAGCTGAAAATCTTATTAGGGCATTGCATAGTCAGGCCGTTAGTGACATGACGTTAACATTTATATTAAATCAATATTTACAAGTGAGCATTGGTAGTTGCTGTTATTTTTGTTGTTTTTGTTATTTTGCAATTTTAATATTTTCTTGCGCATTTATTTTCTTATTTAGCATTGATGGAATTAATACCGGTTTGAAAATATATCTTTTACAACAGCAAGACTAGTCATTGGACAGTCTGCGGCCAAAAAACTTATGGAGATTAAGATCAATGAGTTTGGCACAAACATAAACATTTTTTAAAGGCCAAGGTGGCTGCACAAGAAGTTTGACTTGCCAAACTTCCGCTACGACTTATGTCAGCATTGCCTGTAAGTCTGCTGTACGGAGACCTTACGGAAAATTTCTTATATTTACAAAGGATTTATCCGCGTTGTCAGCACAGATACAGTACTGGCGCAGACTCCCTGTACCATGAACGTCTAATGTCATGCTTTAGGAATCACACAGTGTTTAGAACCTAAGTTATATGTGAGTATGACCCACATTCGACACATGTTGATCTCATGGCCACCTCAATACAATCACACCTGCTGGCCGCGCAAAATAATTTGAGGCTACATGTGCCATAACTATACAGTTGTGTGAGCATGCAGAAAATAATGAACCTCAAAACAACATGGCTGCAAGGTCAGATGTGCCCTATGCTTTAATTGCTTCAATGTTTCACTTTCCACTCATTTTGAAAATGGCCCCCACTTTGAAGGTCAATGCGCCGGCGAGGCCACTACACAAAGCTAGAAAACTGAAAGGCAATTTTTTCGCAGAATGTGAGGGTGTCTTTCACAGACTTAAGGTTGTTGGGCATTTCTTTTAAACTGCCCGCACCTTACCCTCATATTTTCTGTATGTTCAAAGTAGAATTACTTATTACATGTATATCACAGTATGACTTAAGTACGAGTCTGCCGATGGGGGTAAAGGCTGTAAGCTATAATTATGTTCGGACCGAAAATGAGATGTAATTTATTTGAAATGAAAGTTGTACATGTACGTATACTTTAAGCTGTATGTAAGTCGCCAGAAAAGATTGTAACTTGAATATGAAAATTTGAAAAACTTGGAGGTTGTGTTTTGTCAATACCCCATCCCCAGAACCTGGGATTGTTAAATACTACCACTTATGTATCTTTCTATGTTACAATGTATCTTTCTATCATAATTATATATTATTTATTCACAGGGTTATCGCCGCGAGGACCCTAGACAAGTAGACATCCATGAAGGAACCATGCATGTACGTGATATTAAATTCTTTTATGATAATAGATTAATGTTCACATGTTTGATTTTATGAAATCTAATGAGATAACAAGTGAGCAAGTACAAATGGAATTTTATATACTAGCTGTTTACCCGGCGTTGCTCGGGTTGAAACAGATGAGATCCGGAACACATTAAATGCTCCTCCTTCCCCATCCTTCCTTCTGTCCCACATCCCTCGAACCAGTTCTCGTCAGTATACGGGTCTGTGGCAGATTAAATACACCTCCATCACCGTCCTCCCATCGTCATATGTTACAGCAATTTACACATTAAATGTACTAAATATGGCAATGATTGATCCCTCTAATATCCCTCCCCAGCTACTGCTACCCATGGTTAACACTACCCTTCCTTCCATCGACACCCACCCCCCTCTTCTCTCCCCAACCCTCTCTACCCCATCCCCATCTAAACAGGTCCATAATTAATGCACACCCTTCCTGCTGCTGCTCTGGTTGAAACAGATGAGATCTGGAACAGATTAAATGCTCCTTCCTTCCCATTCTTTCCCCTGTCCCACATCCCTCACGTACACCAGCTCCCGTCATTATACAGGTCTGGGAAAGATTAAACACACCTCAATCACGTTCCTCCCACAGTCATATGTGACAGCCATACACACACTACATGTATGTGACAATGCTTGATCCCTCTAATATCTCTCCCTCCAGCTACTCCTACCTCTGGTAAACACGTGCAGACCATTAAATGTGCATCTCAATCACCCCTTTCTGCTACTGCTCGGGTTGAAATTGATGAGATCTGGAACATATTAAATGCTCCACCACCAGCCATCCGCCCCCCCCTGGCCCCCCGCCATATGGACACACACACCTTCTCTGCCAACACCCCTCCTCAAAACAGGTCCAGAGCAGATAAAATGAGTCTCCATCCTCATCACCACCCTTCCCAGCTCCCTCGTTGTATGACTGTACGATGCCAAAAAAGCCTCTTCCTTTATATATATATATTAATATATATAATATATATATATATATATATATATTTTTTAATTTTTAATATATATATATAATTATTAAAATTAAATATTTATTATTTAAAAATATTCCATTTATTTAAATTACCAATGCCCAAAAAAATATTTTGGGAGAATAATTTCTTTTTTTGGGGGGTGAAAGCAGGGGAAAAATGGATTAAAAGGGGGGGCTATAAAAATTGAATACTTTTCCGCAGAAAAAAAAGGCGGGGTTGTTTTGGAGTGAAAAAAGGGGTAAACCCCCATTTGGGAACCTTGATCTGCAAAATTTTAAATTTGATAGGTTTCCAAAAAAAAAATTTTTAAATTTTAAAAATTTAAAAAAATAAAAAATTTTTAAAATTTAATCTGAAAGTACTGTTTGCCCCATTGGACTCATCAGTAGAGCAGAGTAAAGGGTTTGGGGCGGGAACAAAAATTGTTTGGTTTTAAGCCAACCCCGATACTTCCCAATGTAAAAGCCGAGATCAGCCAAAAGGATTGGAAAAACACTCAAAAGTCTAAAAAGGGAAAAAAAAAAATTTACTAATTTTTGGACATATGTTTCGCCTATTGGGTCCTCTGAGAAGGGGTAAAAGGTTGGATTAAAAAGGTTAAGTTATATATATATTTTTTTTTTTTTTAAATTTAAAAAAAAATTTTTTTTTCCCAAAATTTTTGGGTGTTTTCCCAAAAAGTCTTAGGGAAGGGGGGAAAAGAAAAAACAATTGTTTTAAAAATTTTTCATTATTTAATTGAAAAATTTGGGTTTTTTTGAAAT
>CM032661.1:39806166-39866171 GCA_019095985.1 Streblospio benedicti
CGATGATGGTTAAGATTGTTAATTAAACTACTGTAAAACTAGAAATATTTTGCGAATCTCATTGGGTAGGTGCAAAAACACAAACTTAAATAGCCAGCAAACATTAATAGCCAATGTAAAAAGTAGGTCAGGATGGACTAAAATGATAAAATCGCAAAATTAAATGGTCACAAAATAATTTATAGATGAAAGGCGCAAAATTTTATAACTACGAAACATTCTAGTTTTATAGTAATTCATCAATCGGCGGCAAATACTGAGTGCAGGTTAGGGAGCGATCACAAATAATGATACCGGTGGGGGGAATCATCCAACTTTTCTGATTCCTGTTGGGGGTTGCTGAACTTTTTTTATCAAGCTACAGTATATTTTGTTCAAATATTTTCTTTTAGCAATGCAATGACTATATAGAGGACCCCGGTATCATTATTTATGATCGTTCCCTTATTGTAACTGAGTTCCATGAGATTTTGTATGAAATTTTCATAAAACATGAGATGTCTTTGGGAGGAAGTGTGATGCCTGCGCACCACTCCTGATTCCCTCAGTGTTCATCATAGGCAGATCCAGGAGGAGGCGCAGGAGGCGTCCCCCCTTCCCACCAAAATACTCCATTTTCATAGGGTTTTCATGAAATCCCTTAAGTGTGCCCCCCCCTTTCAAAAACCTGGATCTGCCTATGTTCATGACCTCAGAGGTGATCACCAGCACTCACCATGGTGGTGCTTCTCTCCTCCCCGTCGTGCGTGTCGCACGCCTGCTGGGTGAACAAGCTGTTCAGTTGGCCCTTGCTTCTGTAGCGCAGGTAGAACCGGATCACGTCCTGCAGGCGCTTGGTGTCCAGGAACGGGGACGCCAGGTAGATCTACAGGAATAAACATTCTTTATATCAAACTGTACCTAGTTGTCTTCGCTTCATCTTTGAACCTAAAAATGTCAAGAATAAAAAAAAAAAAAAAAAAAAAAAAAAATATCAGTTTTATTATAATTTTCCTTGGTTTGCTTTCATGCTCACATATGTTATTTCATGTGTTGTATAAAATATGGTCCATATCAATTGACAAATGTTAAATGCTGGCAAACCAGGCTCTTTTGAGCCAATGAATGTGACAGGTTGAACTCAGCTCTAACTAAATTGCATATACCCTACCCCATTCTCAAGTTTGAAAAATAATTGGATAGGCCATTCTCCCAACTGTGGGAATAATTTCCCTTGTCCCACTCACCTGCGTGCCTCGCTCAGAGAACCACCTGTTGAGCAGCGACTTCCACATCTTGTACACGTACTCCAGCGCGTCCTTCACGTGGCCCGCCGTCAGCAGCTCCAGCTCCTCAGCCAGCTCAGCCCCGTGGAACAACGTCTGTGAAGTGCAGGGGAAAGCTGCCATATAGTCACACTATGTAAAGTTAATCTAAAGGATGCCATATGGAACTTCAAAACAGTTTGGAAGGCAAACGTGTTTTTTTAAGTTTTTTTTGAATATAAGGATGAATGGATTCAATAAGTTTAACATTACACGTCTAAACACTATCTGTATTCTGATTGAAAATCCTTATTTAGGGCTATTTTTAAAATTGACAAAATTTATTGGCAGATGTAACACGAATTTTAAAACCATGAAATAATGCCCACGGATTGTCATTTTTTGTGAATATTCACCCTGCGCAATTTTTTTGAAAATTTTGATTTTTTTTTTTGGGTTGGCAAAAAATGATAAACGGGTTTCATCCGGTTTTTTCTGTGTAAGTGATTTGTTCAACAATAATCACGGCACACATTTGTTGAATCTATTCTATTCAACATTTTGGGATTGAATTTTGTATGACAGAACATGACATTGTGTAGATTGTTCCAAAGTTTGTGTTGATGGACCTCTTTGGGAAAGCTCTTCAAGTTAAATTACTTGAAAGTATATCATTCAAAAATTAAGCCACTTACAGTATCCACATTCATGTTGTCCAGGCCCTCGATTAAGTCTTCTTCCCCCTCAGTAAGTCTGTTGTAGTATTCTGGCAGTTCAGTGTGTTCCTGATTTCTCATGAAAATGTAATCCTCAATCTCTGCAAATCAATCATGAACAGTTTGTTGATAAATATCATAGTATAGGTTTGAGTACTCTCACTAATCATATAGTATTTATATTTTTTTTCTAATTATAATATTCATGAAATCTTTTATCCACACTCCTGTTTCATCCCATTATAATCCACCATCAAGTATCCAGGTCTAATAATTCCAAGGTCATCATTACGTCTACTGTTCTCTACTAGAGATGCAAATCAACTAAATCCAAATAAATGTTTCTCAGCTAAAAACTTGACCATATCTCACGCGTACGGTACCCAACTACCAGACTGACCTGTATTTGGATCGTCGTAGCCATCGTCTTCGCTCGAGACTTTCACGGGCTCCGGGGTGGGCGAATACTCGTAGGTCTTGGCAAACTCCTCATCTGCATTGTCCAACAACCGCTGGAAGTCCCGGCTGAACCATTCATACACGTACTGGCCGCCTATTTTCAGCGTACCTTGTTTACAGCAATGAAAGAAGATAAAAGAAACTCATTCATGGGCATTGTTAATTAACAATGAAATCATACTCTTGGCCTAAAGTGAGCATTTGAGTGCTGGTTTTTGTGCCCGATAAAACCTGAAACATCATTTGGCATTTTGAAAGAGAAGCTTAACAGTCAACTAATCTGTATCTTTAAAATATGTCATTGACTGAAAGATCCATTAAGTACTTAACCATTTCTTTGCGCCTATTATCATGTTAATACGTTTGTTCTACAGCTTGCGGTAGAACTGTGTTTCACTTCTATATTATGACCCTGTGCAAGTAGTTTTAGTATTTGCAACGTAAAGGAACATAACAATTATCAATTATTGTTTATTCAGCTTTCGGTCCATATAATAGTTCTTCGTTAATAAGTAGCCTTGACTTGCTATGATTTCTACCATACAAGTTCTTTTTTCCCAAGGCAGGCCTACATTAATTGGAATCCACGCAGAATTCTGCCCCCAAATTACCCTGCGTGGATAGAGAACCACAGTACGAGATATGGCTCACGCCGTCAAGCTTTATTGGATCTCAGAATGGTCATTGTTATGATACAGGTAGAAATAAATGTAAATCCGTAAATCGCTTTGCCTATATATGCAAATTAATGAAGAGTGACTACATTTAAAAAGAACGCACGCACGAGTAACACATTAGCATATCCAGTGCCTGCATATTATGGCTAATTGTTTTTCATACTTAAATCATATCAAGCCCCAGACCAGTTTCTTTCTTCAAATGAAACTGTATCCTCTACTGAATTTCCAAAATATACATATCATCAAACTAAAGAGCATTACCTGTGTCCATTATCACCGTGAACTTCACTTCATCTGTTGTCAAGATGAGTTTATCATATCTGGAGTCACTGGCCGGGTCCTTCCATAACGTCCTCGTGTACTGATGACTCTCTTTGGGGAAGTTCTTGGGATGCTGTAGGATGTTTGCCCAGAAAGTGGCCAGGAGGATGTTTCCGTGCTTGGACTTGTGCTTCAACACGATGTCGGACTGGAGGTACAGCTCCACGTGCTCGGCTGTCTTGGCCAGCACATAGTCTTTGATGTATTTCTCTAGCTTTGACTCCCCTCCCATTTCTGAAGACAACAACAAATACAATGCAACACTTTAATATATGTCATGTGTAACAAATGTAGTTGGTTGTTTTTGTGTATTACAGTAGAACCTCTAATTAAGACCACCACTACATTGAGAGCACCTTTATAATGCGACCACTTTTCAGAATTCAAAACTTCATAAAGCTACCAGAATGAACCTCTGTATAGTGACCACCTCTCTATTGAGACCACCTAACACTGGTTTCAAAGGTGTTTCCAATAGAGAGGTTCTACTGTACTACGAATTCTTCCCTGAATTTCATACCATTGCATGCGTTTATCACGTATATTGTCATTTGAATTACAATACAGCTTCCAACGAAGATATTTCTCCATTGAGACCACCTCTACAAAACGAACTATTGAGAATTCTATTGATTTCAAAAGATCACAATATACGCCAGTCCATGGATACACACAGTGCACAGTAGAGATATATGAAAGAGAAAGCAAAATAAACATAGATCCCCTCAAGCTATACGTATGTCAATGTTTACATATGTTGTTAAGGGGCTTTTTACATGCCCAATACTAAATGAAACTGTGATTTTTGCTACCAATCAACTAACAATATTTATTAACAACTATATAACCAACATGAATATACCATATCATACGTACCTATTGCGTTATTTGTGCCTAATTATCTCATTAAGTGTGTTTTCAGTACATCCATGAACATTACCCAGCTGCCACTTGGTCTGGATCTGGGGATCAATAACTTCAGGATCCAGTGTGTGGATTTGTGCACACACTTTATGTTGACCACCCTTCAGTCAGTCTTTCGTTCTTTGGTAATTTATTTCACTCAGTTCCATATCATTATTTATCCTTTAATGATTGCCGTTGCGTTCATGGTTGCTTTTGGAAAAAACCGATACTTCGGTACGAGGGAAAACAGCACATAGGGGCTTCAGAGTTGACAGTGTGTATATACAAACGAAATAATTATGCAATGCAACAAAACATTTGTGCAGTATATTCTAAACGTGATAAACTTGTATGGAAAATATTCTACTTACACACATACGTATACATTAATGCAAAGATGAGGTCTGCTACGACACCCCCATCAAAAAAGGTGCAGGGATATGCCATTTGAAAGTTAACACAAATGAATCAGAGAGGCTTCAATAGAAATTACTCAAATGATCATTGATGAATAAAGAATACATTCTTAAAACTAAAATTTTAGACGTAATAATTTTAGGCGTAAAAAATAAATGCACCGAGAAATTTGCATACAAAACTCATTAGAAGTGTAAAAAAAGACCCGCAAGTTAATCCACAATGCAAACAGTGCTTTTGATATCAAACGTAAATGCCGTTTGCATTGTGGATGATGCCGCAAACGCGTAAACCCGCGACTCGACGCGGTGTTGGTTATAATCCGCCGTCCTAGTTCTTGGTCATGTCAACTCTGTTCTTTTGAAGTCTGAAATCAAATACATTTGATCGAGTGTCTGCTCATTGTCAATGGGTTTCAATGACCGTTGACCTTCTATCCTGCAAACTATCACATTTAAAGCGAACTTTCAAACTGCTTTCTCTCATATTTCTAAATATTTTTGTGGTTCCAAACTTTTCTAAACGATATTTAACGGCAATGAAGATAATTGATTTTTATAAACACACATATTTTTAATGAGATTGGTTATTGAGCAGTAATATTTTTTTGTAAGTCCATTTGTTTTTGCTTCTACTATAAATACTAAAAATATGATTGGACCCGTAATTGTCTACATAATGTTATATCATTGTCAATGAAGAAAAAAATCGCAGCCATGCTAGTATTAGGTATTTCTTGTATGATAAAACACTTATGTTTCCCTATTCATTGAGATGCTTTCCACAAATCTATTTCCCTTGTTGAAATTATGTTGCGCATCCCATTTGATTCTGCTCAAGTCGCCAGCATGCAACAGTTATATCTTCCGTGCGCATTAGCATTATCACGGGCCCCAAGCTCCAATAAAAGATCGTAAAACGTGATTTTATGTCTTCAAAGACACTCCAGTTGTTGGTTAATTAATCCCGCATTATGTTTCGCCATCAAACAGCACTATAAAGGGAATTAACCGACCTAATGAGGCCTCATCCATTTCAGGAGCGACCCGGAGTCAGAGCCATAAATCTGCGCATGCGCCGCACGACGCGCACCTGCTGTCGCACTGCCTTATGTCAACAGTGGCACGTGGTCGCCGTCAGCCGGGACGAGCCCGTAATTAATCTTTTTGTACATTGCAATAGGTTTTGCGGCAATCTATCTAATCCCACTTTCTCATGTAACGGTGGGGTGTATCGAAGAAAAAAGAAAATACAGTACAAAACATGAAACAATAATTAAAAAACAAAAACAGTTAGCAGTGGAAAAACAAACAAAATGACCATACAAGGATAAGAATATTTTATTTCAAAAGTATTTAAGATCATGAAAATACATCCATATATAAAACCAAAAGTATGTGCATTTATATGTTCATGTACATAAAAACTTAAACCATTAGAGGCAAAACGACTGTGTTGTGTTGAAAATGAAAACTATCAAATTAAAAATACTTCTAAAAGTTTTGAAAAATAACCAACAATTTGCACATAGAAAAGAAAAGAAACTAGATAGCTTTCTCACGAGCAGAACTGAGATATAACTGTCAATGTGTCTTTGTTTATGAAAATAATCACCTCCATGTATAACAATGCGGATTGAAAATTATTGTGCAAGCTGGCTGAAACATTTCATTCCAGAAATATAAAGATAATAAATGATGACCAAATACATTTGTTTCTTTATTACCATTTTCCCCCAGCTGACTATGGCAGTATGCAGATCTGCACTGCAGTAAAGTTATTGGCCTATCATCATATCTTTTGCATCTCCCATTTAAACCTGTGCATGACTAATCTTTTATTAAACATCTGTGTACGGGGATGTTGGTAGCCATGGTAGTATTTGAAATTATGACGATTAGTCATAATTTGACCCTGCCTCCACGCTGGCAGTGACGAAATATAGGCTCCGCATCACTCTGAGTAAACGTTGGATCCATGCCAACCGTGAGAACTCTATTTTCGTCTTCTCTGGACTTTGTCTTGAGCATAGACTATTTCTCATCTGATTGTATACACGGGGTGTAACGGAAACTGTCAAAGTCGTCAAGATACTGTAGACAATATACTTTCAAACTCAAATGATGAGGAGTACTCGATTAATATAGTGGAACATGAGTACTTTTGGATGATACGGGAAGTAATCCATGACTGCGGATACTGAACTTTCAGTCAGTGACATTTTCATTGGATGTATCATACGATTATTGAAGGATTTGTAGATGTGCAAACTCTAATTTGAATCAAATCAGGATACAAACTTGTGTTCAGTGTTCATGGTTTGTGGAAATTGAAACTAAAGGGTGTCTTTTTGTTGTGCAGGATAACTGTTAAAAGTGAAGTCTCAAAGTTTTATAACCGTTAATACTTTAGCAAGAGGATAAAGACCCTGGATAAAGTCTTAAGTACTTGTTAGTTGTTATAAGTTTGCATTGGATGCTATATTTATTTTCCAGACAGGTAATGTTACTTAGAGAATGTTTTGAAATGCATTTGTACACGATTATCAATGTTAGTGTTAGCATGGTTAGGGAGGCTCCATCTCTTGTGATTTTACTGTGATATTTCAGCTTTGCTGGCCAACTTTCTCTGTTCTGTTTTCTTGTTGTGATAAACATTTGGCTCTGTAGGTCTAATAAAAAGAATTTCTCAGGCCGTGTGCTTTGCAGGTTTGCAAGAATCTTAGTGTGAGTAAGTTCAAAATAATATTCCGTACAAGATATTTATGTTACATAGATCTACATGTTTCTATGGGATATTGGTAGGGTTGTCTACTCTATTGTTATCTAGGATTGTTCTTGATAAGCTACAAATACTACATCATCGGTCCACTGGAATCTCTTTTACAATATATAAATACATATATTCAGTTTTACTTATTTTTTTCTATAACTTGCTTAATTGAGGATACAAATGCTGCCATGATATTAAACTGATTCTATTGTATGACATCTTGAAGTATCTGAAGGCCATGATGACACAAATCCTAAAGTATCCTTGATGTATAATTGGTGAGTCATGGTCTAGCTGCTACATTGTCTAGTTGTTTGTTACCTGTTCTCCAGTATTTGTTCAAGGTCGTAATAGCCAGACAGACCTCCACGCAGTTGCTGCCATATAATTCACGCAAAATGAGGGGAAACTATTTGAAATATTGGAAAACAATTGCCAGAATGATGGAGAAATTATTTTTGTTTTTTGTTTGTTCTCCAAATTTGTGAGTGGGCATATATGTCAAATGATATACATGAAGGTGTATACTATATCTGTATATTAAAAGTGAAGCGATAAATTTGAATAGACCTGGCCAATTCATATTTTCAGAAATGTTGAATGGCAAAAGTTATTATTTTTCTCACTGAATGTTATGAAAACACCAGGAGATGCACTTTACAGTTCCAGAGCCAAGTCATATTTTATCAAAGAGCAGCTTCTAGACTCATTCACTGCTTAAATTGGATGATATGTGACTAAGATCAAACTTGAATAGTTACAAAGTCAACACGTAACTGCTACATTTTTTCACCTTATTATATTCACCAGGTGTAATGAAAAGACGGAGCTGTCAGCTGTGCCATGATAATAATTGGCTGTCTAACAGCTGTGAACCTGTCTCCTGCTGCGGGAGTAATCAGCCGTGAATGACAGAGACACAAAGACTACTGCATTTCTTTATGATATTGATTTATTCATTGATTTTATGAAGTATTTACGGGTGGTGGGTGTCATTCTGTTTTATTGGCACACTGACTTCGTGTGACTTCTGTGTTTCTTATTTTTGATTTATTGATTGATTGATTTCCCTTTTTTTATTGGAGCAAGGTATGCACTAATCTACTTTATTGGTTTTATTGATTTATTGATTTTGAATGGGGTGCTGACAGATGTACTGCATTTATTGATTTACTCTGCAAGCATGAATGATTTGGTAGTAGATTCACCAAATTTACTTCTGATTTTTTAATCAATAAAGGTGTGGATTACTTGTTTTAATTATTATTATATGTATTATGTAAATTTTTGTTAATTGTAAATATTTATTTCAATGGATCCATTTATCATCACAAATTGATTTGTTTCCACAAACCATGGAGATTGTTGTACTTCCTGTTTTTGTCTTCACCTCTCTCTAGGGGGGTCTAGTGTTTTGACATTTGTGATTTGACTCCCACCTCAAGAGAATTATTGCGGCGTAGGTGATATAACAATCCATGAAAGTAGCGTAGTATTCTTTTGTTCTTGTTAAATTATCTGAAATGTTGAAAAATATATAAAAAATTAGTAGCCTATCCAAGTACAAAACATCATTTTTATTTTATAATTGCATTGATTATAGATAGTCCGTTGAAAGCAAGACAAATGTTACTTTTATTATGTAAGAATGTTGGTTTTACATAGCTGCACATCATTTCGAAAATATTCACAATTTCTAAGACGCAAGATGTAAATATACGATGTACAAACTGGCTTTAGATTTTCAAGTTAAAAAGTCCTTTAGTGCCCAGACATTGGACATGCGTGCGTAGTCCATCACTGTTTATATTGCTCTTTTATTTACATTTTTATCATGCTTTGCTTCCCTTGGCATATTTTTATGTCCACGTTTGTTTTATTGGTGATGGGTCAATGGTGTGGTCACTGTGCATATGGGAAAGAGGCTTCCAAGCACATTTAAATGTCCAACTGCTTTGACCCTTTGCTTCCTTTAGTGCTCAAGTGTCATGCAGAGGAATAAGAAAATAATACATGCAGTCATATTTTATTGGAAGTAAACTTTAGTTTATCAACTCAGGACCACAATGGTGATTATGAGTTAAATGCGACAATGTTTGGTGTTTTTGTCAAAACACACATTTGTGTTGTTGTTTTTTTTGCCATGTGACTCACATTTTCAGAAGTTGTACACAGAATGAATTGATTGTGGGTGTATCAGAATCAATTACGTGCAACCTCAGAAATTTTTGAAGGTTAATCCCCCACAGTGAGCCTCACAGTATCAGAGTTTCGAAAGTTTGAGGGTTAATCTACCAAAGCGAGCCTCAATGTATCAGTATCAGTGATACGGTCAGTGAGATTATTGTTTGTAAAGTTCAGCAGATAGAGTGGTCATAAACAACTGGTGGTCAGATAAGACAGCTGGACTAGCGCTGTGCAAAGGAGGCTTCTCAACTAGAAAAGTCAAAGGTTTGGAAATTATGAATTGATATGTTCACAATTTGTACTGTGTGTGCTCCAGTTGATAGATTACATGGTATCAGAATTCAAAACAGACTTTGAAACATTCGTTGAATCCGTTATCTTTCGATGCTCAACTTTTTTTATTAAATGGATTTCTGGAGGCAACAACTTCCATTGATCAACAATGACTTACAAATGTGGTACATCATATTTAGATGATAAATGAATGTAGATTGAACAGCGTAGGAAGTCTGCACTTCTTCCTGTGTTGTGATAAGGCAACAGGGAGCACGTTTCAACGCCTCCGAGGCACATACAGGGGATCCAAAATAAGCAACTATTTGAAGTTCTCGTGTCACTTTATAAAATGATCATGTGTTAGTGATTTAGAGGGATGATAGGAAACTTCTTGTGTCTTAATGTTGGAGTTGTTAGTTCTAGTCTTGATGTAGTAGCCAAAGGGATACGAACCCTCGACTATACTATAGTACTATGTGATAGAAGTACCAATGTACATACTTTTACTCAGAGAAAAGAGAGATTTAGATTACTAGAGATAGTCAAAAACTCATCTGTATAGAAATTTAATATGTGGCTTGTATACAAAGATGAAACTATTTTTGAAATGTTTCACTAAAGAGTTTTTTAACAGCAAAATGTGTGCTGAAGGACAGTGGCTCAAAAATGTGCGTGTCACTGTGTTGTGTTTACCCCATGCGCGGGCCGTGGCACACTGATGTGGTCTCCTGCAGAAAGTCTACAGAGAGTGATGACTCAATCCAGACACACCTAGTGCCTGGTAAAACCTAGCATTGCCGTAATTAATCCACTAGATCAGCCAATTACAGAAACTTAAATACCAGTATAGTTGAAATATATAATGAATATTAGCTTAACATTTTGATTTTTTGTCACTTCTTCCAATTTACCAACTGAAACTTTGTATTTAAATAGGTTCATTTCTCCACAGACCTTTTCAAGTCGCCTTCAGGTGATATCAATTTCATTTTCAAGTGAACTTTGTGTTGAAAGATTGGCAAATGTTTATAAACTCGGCCCATGCGAGAGTGTATATAGAGGCCAAAAGTCTAAACCGCACAGTTTGAATTCTTGCACAGAAATTTGAAATTTGTTATTAATCAAAAGATAATTTGAGTGAAACATTATTTATATGTGATTGAGTTCCATTGAAAAGTAGATTATACATTTCTTCATTTTTAATTTTAAAAGATGATAATTCTTTTTAAAATGGTTTTAATTGAATTTAATGCATCTTTGCTGTGATACAAATCGAATGCAGTGATCTAGAAATGAATAAAAATATGTGAACAAGAAGCAACGGTAGAAAATGACAAGATTCTGTGAATGTTTCTGATACAATATATGATATGCTAAAGGTGATCTATGCATCACAAATAAAACATATCTTTAGTGGAGCGAACCTGAGATATGAAGCAAAGATGAAAAGTGCATATATAAGAAGAAGCATTACACATGTGACAGTTTTCTAGATCAATCTCCACTTCACCTGACGGGGCGCATTATGGATGAATTATGTTATCAGGTCAGATAATCGCTGCCAGTTGCTTTCCCCACTCTCATGTATATGAAAAAAGAATTATATATCATGTTATAAAGTCAAAGTGTTACTTTGTATAAACTAGAACGAAAAACAGAGTTCTGATTGTAAATGCTGTTGCCAGTCTCGACATACGTCAGAGTCTCGTCACGTCACTAAAATGTACGCATCTAGAGTAGAGTATTTTCATATCTGAATGCTAGATGTAATTTGGAGGTGTATGGTTGTGGGTTTAAACCCCACCAGAGGCTGTGTATATGTGGTTCTTGAAAGAATGATATGACAGGTTCCTAAAATTACCAAAATACTGATTTCTAAGTGTTATAAAGGACGTTCTGAAAGATTTATGTGAACTTACGGAATGACATATAAATATAATGTACGAATGTGTGCCAGCGTAGTGACCTATCTCTATATCTGTTCTCTCGATTCATCATCCAAAGAGCTCCGATTTGTTTACCTTCACATTTCCAACGCTGAGTAATAAATCCAGAAAAAAGCCTGATAACTCAGCAGTATCCCACTTCTTTGTTCCATTGGTTTCTCTGTAGCCACCAAAATATGGATCAAACTTGTTTTTTTATGGCCCCATAATCCCCATGAGATAATTTCTTTGCTTTTCGTTTATCTATTTTCCAGATTACTGTCATAAATCTGTTTCACTTAGAAATGGTTTATGGATAAAATGTGTTTTTTCTCTCATATGGAACGCTTTATGAATTTAAATGTGCCATAATGCCAAGTTTAAAGGCTTTCTTCCAATGTATTTACACCAGGTCATACTAGGTTGTGTCATTAACTTTGCTTCATACCAGCCTGTCTCTAACTACTGTATGCTAGAGCATGTTCTAGATATTTCACCAAGATATTTTTCATAAGCAGTTTTATTGCTAATAGTATTGCATCCCAGGGAAGTTAAAGTTGTGTTTTGTTATAAATGTGAATGTGGTGGTTTATAGGGATATTTCAAGGTTTCTTCTCACGCCTTTAGAGTATACACCAGCTCATTGGCACAAACAAATATAAGCTACATTGAGTGAATTCTAACAATCTAGAATCTAGCTCATTAGCCGTCTGTAAGTTTACTTTGTGTCAGTTTTTCTCAGCCTCACGTCTACTTTGGTCTGATTTTAGCACATCATATTACCTAATTATAACAAAAAGTGAAGTTTCAATGATACACGTAGCAGATTGCAACAATATGAACATGCATAATGATGGTGAACCCGTCAATTTAGAGCAGTAAGTACTGATAAAAATACGGAGAAAATTGTGCAGTTTTTATTTTCTTGGAGCCCTAGTCTCTATTTTCTACAATATCAATACGTTATGATGAAATTTTGCAATAATTGATGTTCAATGTACTAATTATCAAGTAGAAATGATTACTTTTGTCACAAAAGTGGTCCAGGGCACGGTGACCTCACCAAGTTGGTAGATATTTCTAAATGTGTCTTGGTTGGCTGGTGTAATCGGTAATCACGCCTGACTTACATGTATACGACCGAACTGTAAGGTAGATCAGGAGGTCATGAGTTTGAATCCACGGTCATCCAAATCTTAACAGGCTTCCGTGAAAATTTCACTCTCCATCTAGTTATAAAATGGATGTGAATACCAATGCAATGCTGAAAGATGCTGGAGCATGAACACCAACACTTTTAGTCACGGCTGACTGACTATAAACACTGCCAAGTCTCTACCAATCACTGGTCACAAGGAGCATCTTTCTCCCACATCTGCACTTACACAACACAAACAGACACTGGATCCAGCAGGATTCTGGAGCTGGATCTTTGAAGTTGCCGCATCTGAGCTTAATCTTAAAATGCTAAATATGCACACCCAGGTCTAGAAACTCACACTCAAACATGCTTTGTTCCCTTTTAGCTGTGCTTTCAGTACTTTGTGAATGATACCACTATCCCAAACAGTGTGCAGCTAAAAGATCAATTACACAGATGAAGAGTTGTCTCTAACCCTAAAAGATGAGTTTGACTTGTATCCCCATATTATGAAACTTTTGAAACATTACCGAGCTACAGAGGGTCTACTGTATTGAATATCTTCACCAGTTGCATAATACAAACACGCCATCAATACTGATGGTTTTCCCTTGCACTCATGTAAGCCAAAGCATTTTCTCTGAGATTCAGAGGTACTACGCCTTCAGCAGTTACATAATAAGACAAACAGTTGCTAATAGGCTATATCAATGAGGATGAGGGATCAGAAAATCTCTCCGATCTTGTGGACTTGAACAGAACTTCACACTAGATGAAAAATAACCTCGTATAATAACCCTTTTCTCCCATGTATCTATCATGTATATTGATCGATTTGAGACTTTTGAACTTTGTAGTGTAATCAATTTTTCCTATCAGCCAATCACAATCTCACATTTTCAACAAACATGGGAAACATCTAAACGCATTAATCCAGATTCCAGAATCCCTCTGGACCATCACTTGAGTCCAACACAGTTACATAAGACAAACAAGCCACTATCCATTGAGTGCATCTTGCCGCCTTTGAAGTCCTCTCCTCCACTAAACACCACCTGGACACCCATTCACCCAGTTGTCGTGGCGACCACTGACCACAACAATGACCCCCTTGTGGTCACTTGTGCTGTGGCGGTCAATGTGTAACAGATGAGCTCTCTAATGTGACAGTTTACACGCCACAGCTGGTCGTTTGTGAGGGGCTAATTTTGCAGACAATGGTTTCAGAATATGTAATTATGTGGTAGGCTTGTGAAACTTTAGTAACTGTCGTTTGCGGTGCTTGTTTCAAGGCTAGTTCCTTGTTGTGTGGGTGGGGCGAGTTTTATGTGTTTTAATTTGCTGGTTTACTCAACACAACTGTTCATTTTGTGATTAATTCTATTTGGTTGATTGCTGGAGTGCAATCGTGCAAACTTCGGAGTGTTGCGGTTAGAAATTATCTCCTAATCTTGTGAAAATCTTGATGACAATGCTCTGATCTATGAGCATTTTCAATAAACATTGTAATAGCAATGATACCAGGTTAGTAGTTTATCATTAAATCTCAAGGTTATTATTCCTTGATGTGATAGTCAGTGATTTAATCATATCAATCTTGGAAACATCTGAGCAAGAAAGATGGACAGTCAGTTCCTTCTTCTCTACTTTCTAATGCATTTTGGTCAATGAGACTAATATTGATGCCACCTGTTGCTGATGCAAGTGATCATGCAGCAGAGACTGATAAAGTCTAGTGAATGCACATGTCAAATTATATATAGAATCATCATGTGCTAAATACAGAAGGTAGTACGCATTGAATGGTACACTGTAGTGTCAATGCTTTTTAACTGTTGAATTCATAGAAGAGAGAGGGTCATGTAAGAAGCCGTCCAGCTGGTTGCCTGTTTGATTCCATGCCCTAAATCATGCTTCGGTGGATGTAAGCAAACACAGGACATCAATATTACAAAACCTCATTATATATTTTCACGCTCTCTGGGTTTCGATCTGTTAGGATACCTTATGAATCTGGACATTCCCCGTCTCCCACTAGTGTCCTATCAAGGTTTCACTGTACTGTCTATAGTACGGAACTCTTTATCATGAACATTCCTATTGAAAGTGCCAATTTATGTGATACATTTCAGCTGTACTCTGTGTGACTCATGGTGCATGTCAGAACGCATTGAGCTATCCGGTTATGATGGCACAAAGCATTCCTGCCTGTAACAAGTGGTGGTTAATAGGCGGTCAGTGTGTGGTCAGTGCATGCCACATCTGTATGTGCAATAACTCACAATTGACAGGGCAGGCTGAAGGCAGTTGTATGCATTCTAGGTCCAAAAATAAGTCTTGTCTCCCTTGTTTTTCTTTTCTAAGACTTTAGAGGAAGTTCCAGTGTCGCGTTCTAAAATTCATCATTGTTATAACATATTTTAGTATTGCCATGGATAATGAATTCAAGCAGTTGCATTTTGATTGTTTAAAATAAAGTGTATTGGCAGACAAATGTTGACGCATGCCAAAAATGGCAGTTTCATCTTATTTGTTGTAGCCTATTCAAGCTGTTGTGAGGCCTCATACTCATGATACCTATGCTGCCTCATAATCGTTGATGACAAAAGAAGGTGTGACCCAACAGTCAATAAGTCATCAGTGAGTGGTCAATGCATGCCACATCTGTATGTGCAATAACTCACGATTGACCAGCCAGTGTACATACTTACGCATGCTCCTCTTCATGTCTTAATCACAGATGACATCAGCCCTGCTGTGTGCTGTGCTGTGTGGGGTCGGGTGTGGACTGTCTGGATAATGATGGCTGGGGCAGTGATCACCAGTTATTACAGACCTCGTCCTGTTTCATTAGGGCTCAGTTACAGATCTGTTGAATTGACATGTTATAGATATTGTATCTAGCTGCTTGTGATGCTGAGCTTGGGTGGGGAGGGGGTATAATCTAATCTTACTACATTTGTATATACGTAAAAATGATATGGTATTTCATTCACATTTTCTCAATGACTGTGTTTCATTTTGAAGCGAATAGAATAGAACCATGAAATTTGAAATTTTGGCTAAACATGAATCTGTGAAGCATAGCAGAGCATTTTATAACAATGCAGATCATGAAGCAAATTAGAAAACTTATGAAATCGTACTTAGCATTGAGACTTTCACAACTATTTCCTTGAGAGTAAATGAAGTCAGGTGGCAAAATTGAATAATTTCATTTACAAGTCAACTCCACATGATGCGTCTATATCAACTAACCATTTATTCCTGCAAACCATAATGAGACAACTAACAGAACATGTTGTCATCATTAATGCCTTGAAAAGCGACATTTTTCATGCCTGTCCCTCGCCCCGTGACCTAGTTATGAGGGAAATGCATGGCACGCACGTATTACCTGACCGAGAAACCACCAATGGGGTTTTAATGAGGCCGTGTCAGCACTGGGGGAAGGGTCAAGTATCGGAGGCCAGGTAATTGTGGTGGTAATTGATGGCGGAGGACGCTCGGTACATTATGACGGAGTCTGGACAGTGTAACAGTCGCAACAACAGCTGGTGATTTACGGGTGCCTGGTTATCATGCATGGTCAGTGAACGGAGGGTTAGTGGTGGAGATACACCACTCATTGGTGTGGTCGGAGACATCTCTTGAGGTTTGGGACAGCAAAAACTGGGCCAATTACAGAGATGGTCTCTTTATAGAGCACAAAATGTTTCTTGTGCTTTACCTGCCAGGTACCTCATTAGTTAAAAGTTTGCCAGGATTTTGCATTATTTTAGAATGAGAAATAAAGTAGGAAATTAGACGACTTTGAGCTCTTACTTTTGTATCTATATGCTTCAAACTGTGTGTTGATGTAAGAAGAGATGTTTGGTTTAATAGGCCTTTTTGAATATTGATTTTATTTGTTTCTGTCTCAGTTAAATGCACGTTGAAGCTGGGCCAAAGTTGCAGTTCACTGTGAATACTTCAGTTATCTCTGTCTGATTGACATGAGTACAGTATGTTTAGTGATGTTAGGAGCTACTTGAGTTCAATACTTCACTTAGAATTGCTTCAACATATTGCCTAGTATCCTATTTTCAATACCTTGGGAATAAGAAAATTTGAACTCAAAATTGAAATTTTATAAGTCTGCTTTCATCATTTTGTCAAGCACTTGATCGATATTTTTTGTATCAATCTGGTTTTATCTGTGACGAATAAAGAACTATGTATAAAAATATCAAGTAAAACAAGATCTTTTTATGTCAAAGTTGAATCCTTAAATGAGTAAAAACTAGTTTCTTTGTTTTTCCTCTGAGGACAATGAGTGTCCAAGTGGCTGATGACACTTGGTGTTTTGCTCTGAGCTGCTCGTGTTGTTTACTCAGTGTCACTGCGAGCCCCCATGTGCCTCCCAGGGAGCGCTCCGCGAGCCCCCATGAGGAACCAGCATCTATCACCAGCATCACTCATGGCGATTTTGAATGTTGTTCTATGTCATTGAATAGGATTTATGTTGATGATAATAACTCAGCGTGTATTGATCTCATATTAAACCGTCTAGCATATTTGTGTTTTCAAAGTTGCAGTGGGCAAACAAACATGTTTTCTTGTGTAACTGGTAATGTAAGGATCTGATATGTTTTATTAACCATGCGCTGTGACTTTTGAATATAACATTTACTTGGGAAACCAATGGCCTGATGAAGTTACCAGATCAAACAAAAATGGGCAGTTAGAAGAATACTCAAATTATTTACCAATTTAGATCAAAAGTTACAATCAAAGTTAACCATGTTAACAGTTCCCATCTCAACAAAGAGGCTCACTGACAAACAATAATAAGCAGGATGATAAAGGCTTTGGGGAGATTAAATGAGCCTCGAGTACTGCAGTAATTAGCCTTAATTTGTGGTGCGTTAACAGGCATTTACTGATAGTGTCTGTTTCTGCCTTCAGGGGGCATTATGTACAAATGACAGGGTTCGGGATTCTTGTCACATTGGTGTCAGTTTAATCTGTTTTTGATTGAAACTAGATAAACTCTGAGATAGGTGGCAGACTTCCTAGTATTGCTGATGAAGTTATTAGTTCGGGATTAAACAAGATTATTGATTTTAGATGGTTAGTAGATAAGAAGACTATTTCTTATGTTGATCCATGGAGACCTAATAATAGATTTGAATCTAAGAGTATTTGAAGTTCACAGGGGATGACATTAGGTTTACCTTAGTTTGTGTTGGGATTCTGAGAGATTTTATACCAAAATACACGCCTAGTTGTTTTTACAGTAGACCCTCCAGTAGCAAACATCAACTAAGATGTAGGGTGGTCATATAGAGAGGTTGCACTGTATTCAAGCAGTGAAGTATTTTGAAAAGTATATCTGGAAGCAATCCCAAAACCATTATAAATGGATTGAAATACTTATTTTTCTTTTCTATACAATGACATGATAAGTTTTTCAGCTACATGAACTGATATATAGTAAAACCTCTAATTAAGACCACCTGCATAAAGAGACCACCTCTATAGTAAGGCTATTTCCCCATGGTCCCAAACCTTTATAAAGAGACCAACAAGAACATCCATACAGAGACCATCTCTGCATTGAATCCACTTGTAGCTAGTCCCCTGGGTAGTGTTTATAGAGACTTTCTACTGTATCTAACCAGCAGTATGAATGAATATTTGATACTGACCAGTGTCCAGTGTGAGAGGAATGTCTGATGCTGCCAGAACGCTATGATTGATGGCTAATCAACTAATTACAGGATGATTTATTGACTGGTGATTGAACACATAAACTTTATATGGTAATTAATTATTTTCGTGTCAGGCGCTGGTAATTGTTGCTTGACCTGTGAGTGCACACAGTGACCATTGTTCTTGCTGACGTTCGTACATCATTGTTATGTGTACAGCACAATGCTGAATGTGTAGTTATGTGTGTCAAACATCAATTAGCAGAAGGATTCATTTTTTCTGTCAATATGTCAAACAATGTTAACTTTAGCATAGAATAGCTTTAACTAGACCTACCCGGTATGATAAGGTACAGTAGAACCTCTCTATTAGGACCACCTTTGGAACTAGTGCTAGGTGGTCTCAATAGAGAGATGCCCTCTATGCAAAGGTTCATTTTTGCTAATAGTACAGGCTATAAATATAATAAACCAAACCTCGCAATTATGAACCATGATGACCACGTAAATAAAGAAACCGTATTCCATTATTCAACAACCAGAAATTACTTCCCATAATTGCGCATGACGACCAGATATGATGATAGCGAGCGATTTAAACGCCTTGCAGAAGGTACGCGAACATGAATAATGAAAATCATTAGCTGTTTGACCTTGACCCTCAAACGGTCACTGCGACGCCTTGACCGCACCTTGCTCTGTGCGCTGTAGCGTGCCGTGATCATTAGCTAATGAACTAGTTCTTTGAAAACTCCACGAGTGCTGTTAAGTTGCCAAGGGCGGGATTTTAGCTAAATAGGGAGTGAAATTTGATAGAGTCGCCGCCTTACATGGTGATGTAGAGTCAGGTGGCCCGATTACGCGCATCAACGATCAGGGGAGGGGATTACGGATGATTGACAGGTGCTACACAGCGCATTATGACTAAAAGAAGGTCAACGCAGACGCAACATGTCGTTTTCACATGGCTTTCTGTAAGCTTAGGGCTGGTTTGAAGTGTGTAAAGAACTGTGAACTCTTCAATGATAGAAAGTAATATTGGTATAATTGTGTATGCCCAATTTACTAGAACCGGAATATAAGAGCCCAATCCCATGATTTGACAGTCATTGCGATTAAAATGCATGCTCTTTGTTTATAGGACATTGTATGGTAAAACAAATGTCTATATATTATGAGGCTGGAGCCTTTGAAATATCCATGAAAATCATGTAGATGAAATTACAATATGTAAATTGCTAAAATGAAAAGTAACTCATGGATTTTTTTGGCATTTGTTGTTTGAGACAGTCTAACCATCAAAACTTCCATTTTACGTGCACTGAATCAAAGATCATCTCCTTTGTTACCATTTTTTGTTGCTGTCACTTTTCCTGGTAGATTGGTCCCAAATCCACAATGCGCCCATTACACAATTTTATAGGCTTTAAATGATAATGTTGCATTAATTAAATTTTTCGTGAGCTGTCCACTTTTTACAAGTGCCACTTTTTGATGACCGTCAATTATGTGTTTTCTCGGCCTGTCTTTGAGAGTGTGTTTGATTGACAGGTGTGGGGGGCCACTCGAGAGCAATAATAGCCGGGTAGAGGCTCAGATGCAGCAAGCTTTAAATCACAGGCTTAAGGCTGGGGCATGTGTTATTATAGGGCCCTACATGAGGTATGAAGATTAGTTCCTATGTGTCTTTTATGAAGATGTTTTAAAATGTTCCAAGTTGTTCTTGTAGAAACATTTATATATAAGTTCTCTATGGAAATGTGTACAGTGTTTGTAGATGAAGATTTTTAAGGATGTCTCATTTAAATTGTTAGATTTAGGAAAAAATGTGTTGGTTTTTTGTTTCGTTTTTACCCTATTTGAGGACCTTTTTTATTATCATGGATCTGTTGCGGAAATGGAAACTGGAGTTTTTCTGTGTAAAAATCAGGTGGCGAACACTGATGAATTGAGTCATTAAATGCGGATATTCCATTTTAATTTTTGTGATTTCGCATTGTTAGCATTTTTTATACCATGTGACCTTGACATTAGGTCACTGGGTAGTCAGGTCATAATGGAGTTGTCAGTGATTGTGAAGATGGCAGCACTTAATAACGGGAACAACCACTTGTTTTCCTAAGTGATTAAGTTAGAGAATTGGCATTTGACGTACAGATTTTAGTTACAATAGCAAATTAGCACGGATGAAATGAAATGATAGCAAACTATCTCTTGAAAAACAGAATCATGTCTATGCTAGAGAAATTCTTTGCAGGAAAAAAACATTGAAAATGTTAAAAGTTGTTGTAAGGTTTGAATTTATTCATGTGTCACAGTTATAAGGGTGACTATCTATCATTTCAAAACAGAAATGAATTTCAATTTTGGATCATTCCTGCTGTAAGTTTAATGGAAGTTTATGGTTATTTCTGTCATTTTCTTTACTGAATTTCATTTTAAAGAAGATAATGGAAAAACACAGAAATAAAAAAACATGTTAGTGGTTGAAATTATCTCTTCGATCAAAGAAATAAAAATTAACAGCTCTTATGCTGCACTGTCACCATGTGTTCCCTGCTACTCAATATTTCTACCATTTAAAGATTTTTTAAGTCATTAATAATTCATGGTTCGATTCACGCTTACAGAAGAGTTATTGTTGGGTGATTGCAATAAAAAATTCTCGTGTATGCGACCACATGGGGAATGTAAGTGCATTGTTGTGCAATTATCTCGCACTTGTTGTTGAGTAACCTCAGATCACTCATGCTTTGTTAAACCCTCTCTTTATAATACATAACTCATTTGTAATTATCGGGAATGTTTTCTCTGGGCAACGACACTCTTTTCCTATTCTACAACAAAAGGGTTTTATGTTTAAACACGCACATGTCAGAGACATGACTTCCTGTTAGATCTATTCACTTGCTGTCAAAGTTTGTCGGAGTTTTAAAAAAAACGTAATAATAGAAGTTTGATTTGATTGCGTTCTGCTAAGATGGAAGCATGTTTAATTCATTTCTAATTTTTTATTTAAGTTTTATTGCTTATCAAAATTTGTTAGAGCTGAAACAAAAAGATGTGTTATGATCCAATGCTTCAAAGGCTAAAACATGTACAAGACACTTGAAATACTATTGTAGTGAAAGTTCATAGGAGAATTAAACTTCAAAGTGATCAAATTATTCTGAAATGATTGTGCATGGTTTAAAATTATGTTTGAGTCATCCTGAGTGGAGGAAACAACTCTCATTTTGATATCAACAAATTATGGGAGCATTTTTTTGTCTTCCTAATTTTCAGTTCCATGAGTATAATGTGTGTAGAAATTGCAACTGCAATATAAATATGGTGAAGGAAAACACTTTTCATATTACGGAAGTGAGACAGAAAAATCGCTTGTAATAATGTTGAATATTTTAAATAGCAAATAAAAGTTTAAAGTTAAAAATCATCGCTAGTTTTCCTAGGAATTCTGAATGAAACCAGTATTCATATAGCCTCTGGTTACGGCATACATTTCCTTACAAGCAGGTTCTATTTAACATACAAAAAACGCCAAAACAAGCAAAAAGAGCAAGTTTCCTACCCCCGCTGACTATATAAGGAACAACAGCCATCGACACTTGTTTGCGCCCCCCAATACAACAAAGGCGACTATTTGCTTCTGCGGCAGTGAGAGGGTTATTCTCGTGTAAGACAGGTGCTCCGATGCAGACGCATCTGGTGTTACTAACACATGCGCCACACAACCAAACGCACGCTTTTTATTGCAGCCGCTTTTAGGAAAGTTGGAAAACTTTACTGATCTGATTCTTTCCTATTAAATGGAATAATGTTACCGCAAAGTGTGGATGATATTTCTTTAGTATAATGGAATAAACTTAATCGCTTTGGCGTTTTTCTGTAAGGTTAATTGGTTGTTGGAGGCTTAGATCTGTTGCAGTTTCTCTTCAGGATATTAGGTTGTTGTATTGAAGATTAGCCAATTGTTATACTGAGGATATTTGTAAAGCAAGTTTACATTTTTAACGTTCATATTTGCTTGATTAGCCTTTTCTAGTTAAATAGTGAAGTCAAAACAAGTAAACTTATTCCAATTTGGATATTGCAAAAATACAGGGAAGCAATTTACAAAATGTGCTACTTGCTTCAAACACAGTTCCATTGGATAATTTCTAGATTTTCCGATTACTGTTGAAATTTGGATTAATAAAATTGTCAACTTTTATTTGAACAAAAGATTTCTGTGTGTGCGGATAACATCAAGTTCAACATGTGCAGATGTAAGATCCTTATAAGGAAAATTGACAGAATTGTGTCAAATCTTTGGATACAATTTCATTTCATTTTTAATGTGAGTGATATTTTTATATAAAAAAATTCAAATTTACTACATTTTTTCTACATATATGTTTTCAAAATATTAATACACAGATTTTATAAACAACTTTTTAAACTAGTCACGCAATACATGATTAAAACTTATAGAAATCATGTCTTTAAAAGAATTATCTGTTTCTCTTATGTAATAACTGTGCAATTAATGGAGTAAATTGGTGGTAGCTGGATGTGATAAAACGTATGCTCTGAAAGTGGTTAATTTGCGGTCCAGTAGCTAATTGCACTGTTTGCATGGCATGATGTCATGCTAATCACCCGTCTGATGATGCAACCAGAGAAGCGATGTGGGGGTTCAGCTTATGAGGTTCTGTTTACAAATGGACACGTGGACACGTGGGTTAAATCGTCAGCTTCAGCATCATGTATGATATAACATAGAGCAATGAAACTGTACTAATAGGGCTGGTAGGGAAAAGTGTGCCCATTATTGAGGTGTCCGTTCTATTTAACATGGTTAAAATGGCGTTGAATTATGAAATTGAGTTATAATGTCTGTCAATTCCTCATTATGTAGTGGAGGATCCCCACACAGCAAGAGTGATTAGAAATGGTCATATAATGTTATTTTATTTAGTAATGATGCAAAATGATCAAATTGCACTAAATATATGATACAAAAACCTTGATTTTTTAAAACGCAAAAAAAAATATGGCTTCATGAGAATTGCATGTGTTCTCATACTCTGAAAGTTTGAGGCTACAATTTGTTTCATATTAAGATGTAAAATGTGAGTGAGAATTGCGCGCTGTCATGCACGTTTTGGGCGATTATCGGTGACTGTCTGCGATGAAGACGAGTTATCACCTGCACGAATAACGTCTGCCTCAAGCACTTGGTCATTAAGTTATAATGAGCCATGTTTTTTTTGTATTTTTATGTATTTTTAGACATTTTAGTCATTTGTGAACACCAATTGTCATCCATAGAGTCAAATAACATCTGTGTGATTCTGTAACATGAACAGAATCTAATGTGATATGAATCTACAAATGGTAAAGCAATATGTTTCATTGGTATAAATTTTGATAAATTCTATTGTAGTTATGGTTAAAAACTGTTCATTGTTTGCATTGAAAAAAGGTACAAAATTTGTGCCAATGACACAGACAAAACGGTGACCCGATGTAACCTAGTTGCCCAGGGCCATGGGACTTCTCTCATTTGTACATCATTGCTTTTTGTGTAAATCTTTTGTGTTGTAAATGACGTTTAAATGTTCTGTAGAATTTTGTCGTGACATGTTCGTGTAACCTGTGTAACAGTAGGACCCGAATTTCCACGTAAGAAATTGTGCAGTTTTCAAGTCAACTTATTTTGTTTTCCTGATGCATTTGTTAAACTTGTTACCCAATTTCAATGCATGCATATTCACCTTATTATTTCATAGAAAAAGAAAATTATATAAAGTTTAGTACATTCGTACCATTGCCGAATCATTGTGCATATGTTGCCAGCAAAATCTGATCAAACCTATCAATACCCAGTTCTAATTACTCTCCAATAAAGCTGAAATAAGTTTGAATACTGTGTTTTGGCAACAGCCCTGGTAAAAACTGGAAGGTTCACAGCCCGAGTGTACTGATCCTGTGTTCTTGAGCCATAATGCAACCAGCTGCTGGTTCCCCATGTGTTAGTGATATGCTCAAAGTTTCAGTTTTGTAATTCTTGTTTCAGATTACAAGCAGATTGTAGTACTATTGTAGAGCTGAAATATGCATTAACGTGTAACACATGCCAAGATTGTAATGGCCATGCCAAAGTTGTGTTGTTTATAACTTTATAACCACAGAAGTATGAAAAATGAAATTGTTTTAATATTATGCTTTTTATTTTTCAGAGGATGTTCGAATAAAAACCTGCAAAAACAATTCAACCCGTAGGATAATTTTAAAATAATGACAAGACCAAATCTTATCAATGTCAATCGATAAAGTTGTACTGGATAATGGAAATCACAAAAATCACAAATAACAAGAGGATAACAACAACAAACAAACTCGAGATCAAGCAACCAATGGCTGATGAGCTTGAGGTCACATGACAACAACAATACAATTTGACAATCAAAATGGCAGCCTCAAACCACCTGCTGCTGAGCCCCGACGACAGTGACTTGCTGGTGGTTCTGGGCCGCGCGCTCACTGCGACCGAGGCTTGTGTGGAGGAGATGGTGGCGGACAGGGTCAATGTGTCCGTGCTCGGGTATGTGGGCAATAATAACGCTGGGGAGCGGGGCGCAGAAAAGCCCCCAGAGGTGAAGACGAGATCCGGATTACGTAGGAATTCGGCGGGAGGAGGATCCAGGAGGTACAGTCGGTACTTGGAGGGGATCCAGATCCCACAGCTAGCAGGTATGTGGGGGTTACGGTTATGGGTTTCGGGAAATGAAACTACACTTGAGATGATAGGAAATTCGAGATAAGCAATGTCCAGATAGCAAAGTTCTACTGTACAAATGAATGCTGAACTCCATTAAAGTGGCGCTATCTGGAGGGCATCCAGATATCACAGTTAGGGGGTTCTGGATTCATTGGGACAGTAGAATTTTGGTATCTCGATAATGCTTGTCTTACATTTTCTGTTCTGGTGTGTAGAGGGAGATTTCTTGCTTTTTTAATTTTATTTCAACAGCAATATGGATATATGTCGGTTTGTTATCTCGAATATTGGCTATCGCCAGGATTTTACTTTTGTTCTTGCAGATTTGAAATACTGAGGTTCGACTGTATGATACGTATGATGATTCAAAATGGTCTTGATAGTTTGACTTTTTAGATTGTTTTTTCGTAGTTCTTACTATTACAAATGAAAATTCCATTTTTGCCTGAACTTTGCCGAACATTTAAATAGCTAGCCGGGCAAAACAATGAAATGAAAATGATTTTTTAGTCGACAATAGAATTATTTTGAAGTTTTGTAGTCTGATTGAACTGATTGTTATGTGTCAAAAAGTGCTGAACTAAATCTTCCATTGTAATCTATACCTCAAAACAAGTCTTCACCAACCATCCAGAACTCATTCACAACTGAAGTTTAACCCGTTCTGTCAAGCCAGGAATGCAGAAAGAGCTTTAAAAATGTTTTAAAATCCCCACCCAGATGACGATTTGATCGAATGACCTCTTCATCGAGGAAGGAAGTTTTTAATCCCGCTTTGTCGCAAACTTTCTCACAACAATAGATTAGTATCAGTTTCAAAGTTTTATTGTTGGCAGCGCGGGTTCGGATTTCCGGGGTCAAGGGTAGCTTATGGAGGGAGGGTCGCCCTGTAAGATAATCCCGGCTCAGTCTGTAATTGAATGGAAATGCAGACGACTTTTTTGTGTTTTGAATTGTTTAAATGAACAAAATTTAAAGAATGAATATTATTTTATATGTTTAGTGGGTAATGTAATCTGCATTTTCTTTTTAGATTTTATAATGCCTTTTTTCAGAATAGTTTACATTTACCAAATGTTTCCTTCATAAAGTGAAAGAACAAAGATTGTTTTATCTCCAGTAATAACTTATAGGACTGTTAAATGTTAGAATATGACTATGAATTGCCTGTGTTCTGGATTTTCATCTGTAGAGAACCTGTACTTTAGTACTGGCGAGATGTTACAACGTGAATTGCAATTTCCATTTATGACAAAACTATTTGATAGACCAAACAGTGATCACCAATAGCTATGATCGGTGTCCAGAGAATCTCAGATGGTCCACTGTATCAACTCCTCTCGTGATTGATCTAAATCATATATCTATAGGTCATCGATGGATGCCAAAAAGCAGTCATTTCTCCTGCACTTTGCCATATGTACTACAATTATAACAGGCTACAAAACGTCTCTGTCGCGACAAACTCTTCAACAGATCATTTACCAGTGTTTTGTTTGCCAGAAAAAATAATTTAACAGTCTATTAGGCGCGTTTATGGTTGTAGTTTTTTATGAATCCTCAATGAAAATCCAAATATAGCGATTTGATCTGTGTTTTTTGTCGCAACATGGTTTTTGACAGATTGATGAACTCTAATAACGATTGATCATTGTTCTATGGTTGCCAAAAGATAATTTTATGGACTATTAGATACGATAATGTTGGTCCATTAGGTCCTTGGTTTGAGAAATACAAGGATGGCCTTGGTTGATATACTGATTGATATACTGGCCAGTTGTAATATGTTCCTCCTTCAAACATTTAAAGTTCAGAATGTTTGACAAGATAGGCTGGGAGCAGTGATTAAAGTTCTTAAGTCTTTAATTTGTGACAGATCATTGGCACATCATTTTTGCTTTCACAGAAGATTTGTGAGAAATTTTAAGTTCTCTTAGTCCACGATTTCAGTGCTAGTCACTGAACCGGGGTCACTTATATATTGCAGTGATTTGAGCTGTGCCTATTTAACATGGTTCTAGTAGGATAAATAATGGGTTATCAATCCTTTGTACTACTAGCATAGCAGTATGCAGTGTATACTAATAGACTTTGGATGTGTTTTCCAGCATCCACTCCTTGAACCAAGAGTTGAACTTACAACCTTACGTTCATAATCACAAAAGCTTAACCATGACCTCACACATTTACGTGAGCATCGTAAAAATGACAAATTTGCCAACAAACTCCCAGGTCACAGTCAGTAACAACCCAGTTTTTTATGCCCCTATTTGAACTGTTCTTGTTTTTGATATTTGTACAAATCTCAGCATGAAGATTCCCAGTTATCAGTCATATATGGTAGTTCCCTGCTGGTCGTATAGACTTTGCCATCTAATGTTATCACACGTGGTATCAGGTGATACTGTGTCTTAAGTCAGCACCAGTTGTTTTATTCTGTTTACTTACAGTACTTTACATTCCTCTCAATATTAATATTGACATTTCAATATCAGATCATCTTTTGCGATTGAATTTTAATTTGACTTGGATACTGCTTTCATTGAGGATAACTGTCTAGTAAATATTTGCTTGGATTATGTACTAATTTGTTGGATTCTTGTGTATTAATGTTTTGACATTTTACTAAAGATATGAATTGTTCCAACTTGAAATGATATGATATTGAATTGATATGATGAAAGTGACAATGGACTAGGAAGGGCAAAAGTTCTCAGCAACGTCATACTTATGACACTATTAATTATTTATGATTTTTATTGGTTTTATACTACGTCATATGTT
This sequence comes from Streblospio benedicti, assembly GCA_019095985.1. Classification (NCBI taxonomy): domain Eukaryota; kingdom Metazoa; phylum Annelida; class Polychaeta; order Spionida; family Spionidae; genus Streblospio; species Streblospio benedicti. Next base: position 39,834,454 of record CM032661.1, read on the forward strand.
GCTATATCTTTAACAGCCTAAAAAATTCATTATCAAGATACAGTGTTGGTGACACTCGTGCAAAAAATGACTGAAAATGGACATAATATGATAAAAGTCGACACCACAAATAGCAAACAATGAACAACTGTGAATACGGCAATTAAAAGCGGTCAGATCTCGTGTTTCAGTGACCACAATGTCCACTTGGACCAGAATAACATGTCATGTATCATCATCACAGCCGCTAATAACCCTCTGCCAGCAGCAATAAAAAGTCCGCATAGAAATAAAAGCGTTTATAAATCATAATCACTTCGGTAACAAATTAAATGCGGGGTTCTGCGGACGTTATAATCAGAGTCACGAGTGGGTGTAATTCTGGCCCGTGTCAGCCCTGCGATCGTCACGGGAACGGCAACGGCGGGGTAATCGAAGCTCCGGTCAGTGTCGGGCTGACCGCTGGTCAGTGATAATTAGCGGGTGTCGCCGCCGCGGGGAGTTACAAATGCCGGCTGCTCAACTAAAATGTTGTCTGCTCAACAAAATGCTCGTCTGCTGGGACAAAACGGTTCTCCTTTAACCCCTTAATTACAATAATTGCCTTTTTAGTGTTCATTGTGGTCTGTTGGGTTTGAATGAATTTGCATTTTAAAAGTCTTTGTTTTAGTGGGTAGTTTTAAAGCTGAATTTGTTTTAAAGCCATTAAAAGGGGTGTTGGGAAAACGTCAACATTTTTGCTGCTTGGGATGACCCTATCATTTTGGTCTCACAACCTAAGAACTATGAGTTTGAGTCCAGCCAAAGCCACTCATTTAGTGACTGTAGTCAAATAGAAACTAAGGGCTGTAAAACTGTTCGTCAGCTATGTCTATGGGGATCATGTATACTTGATAGAAAGACAGATGTACAAGAAAATGTTAGAAACCAATTCTAAACAGTTTGTGACCTTAAAGATTTACCCGCATCGGTAGTTACAAGTCAAGCTCTCCATCATCTAAGCTTCATGATCAGACATTACTATCACCGTTCCGGAGGAAGTGCGAGGGTAATAAAACTTGGCACATGAAAGGGTTAATAGTAAGATGTCGTCTGCCTCTCGAGGATTAGCAAAATGTTGTCTGCTTTAACGAATTGTCGCCCGTCCGAGTGGCGCCGTGGATTCTGACCGAGGGAAAGATTAATGACAGCCGGTAATGAAAGAACAATAACGACCAGGAACTTGTTGCTTTGTTTGCCCAACACCCCGCAGTCTTTGTCGCCCCGTGCGGCATCCATCATGGTGAAGAGACGGCTCCACTGGGCGACGCAGAAATCCTGGCGCCATGCGGACTGGGCGACTCGTCTAACGAGGCTCTAAACTAAAGCTAATGAGTGAGGATTAACGGCTGTAATTAAGTCGAGTGCGGGCTGATTGGTTTGGCGGTGTTTGCGTTTTGTGAGTGGTGGCGCCGGAATTTGACGTGTGTCAGACAGTGTCACCCAGGGGGGTCTGTCGGCTGCCGCAGGGAGGATTTGTCGTCTTGTTGCCCCAGGGTAACAGACGAGGTGTTTCTGATGTTAGGGCTTCTAGTTTTCATGGGTCAAAGGTATTGTTTTAAACATGATATTAGACAGAGCTTTTATGACTAAGTGATAGTCCTACACTGATTTGGAGTCATATTTCTAATGACTTAATTATGTAAGAAACCTTTTATATTTTCAAATTTTCTTGATACTTTAATCGGAAAATAGTACTACTATCTGAATCTTTGACCTGCATAATCATTGTGTTATCACAAATTCTGTAATGAAAAAGCCATATTGGAAGACAAAGTATAGTATATAGCTAAGTCTAGAACAGTAAAATTAATACTGATTAAGAAGCTTATCTGGAAACAACCACATCCTAATTTTGTTGATTTTGCAAACATTCATAAATAGATCAGAAGCCGTAATGGAAATTTCATGAAGTGTGTCAAAGCACTTTCAAGTTCCGATCTGAATTGAGTGCAATCGAAGATTTAATGACAAAACTCCCAACACACATTCAGCCAACACACCTCTCAAGTGCTGGCAAACACCAAATACAGTAGCGAGAGTTGTTCGAGCCTCCTCAAGGGGTAGAACCCTGTTTTGCCATCTGTCGTCGCGTGTTTACCTTTTGTCCCATTTCTGGGGGTTGGAGGTCACTGCTGCAAGTGCCCATGGCTGTGATTATGTGATAACATCTTTACGGTCAGTCGGCTGAAAAAAGACTGCATTGTGGGGAAAGTTTGAAGATTGCTTTATGGAATCAGTTGATTTTCTCTTCTTTTTTTGTTGCTTTTGAAAGTTAGTAGGTAATGAAGTATGCAGTCAAATTATTATTAAAAGGAAATCAGTTCAAAGAGTTCCAAATGATGGCAGAAATTGTGAAGTGGCTATAAATCTGAAGTAGGTCTGCAGTTCTCCTGATGATGTCATCCGATAGGAAGACAAAATCGTCAAGACTTTCATATGAATTACTCCATTTGTCAATAATACAGATTTATATTAAAGTCTGCAGATTATCATTGTTCGCACAGACATGATTTCCCACGTGCTGTAGGTCTCAGACCATCTTCAGATCTAGGTCTGCCACCATCTGCGACAGCATTGTGAGAATTTCTCCACCAGTCCCTAACAATAGCCTAATTACAGGCTCTCAAGGTCATGCAGACAAGGCTATATTATCCGGGACTGGGGGTTACTTCTGAGACGATTATTATGGCTATTAGGTGATTATTATTTCAATTTAGACTTGCTGGGAGACTGCTTGACATGTTTCTTTTAGATGCCTTGTGGATAAGTTCAATATTTAAAGAATAATGGTTTCACTTTTCAAGGAATTGGATGGTCAGTAAACGAAAGTTATATATGAGAAATCACCTTTTTGTCCGCATCTGAATAGCACAGGGGAATATTTGAATTAAAAAAAAAGAAATGCTCAATGATAAATATAATTGGTATTGATCCAAATGTGGGTGTAAATTACAACCATAGACCTAATTATCAGCGATTAGCGATTACCCATTGATCGCAGCTACATATGTTAGAAGTCAGGGTTAATCAATTAACCGTCTATGTGATTCGGAAATCGTGAATGAACATATGTGGAAAATCTTGTAAAACAATATATACATTGAAACATGCTGAAAAAGAATTGACAACAGCTTACCAAAGCCCTTCCGCATTAAGGCACACAGGCCTATAATAGAGACTAAGAGCATGTGTCAAAACAAAATTTACATTGTTTTTACATTTTAATTACCCGTGGAAGAGCTGTGATAAGCGAACATTTCAGTTATAGGCACATGTGCCTTTATGTACGAGAATACGGTACAGGGTTTTAGGTTAAACTTGTACAATTGTTGCATATATTTATATAGACATCTCAATGATACTGACATTCAATACAATATTTTTTTTACATTAAGCCTTTAATTGAACATGTGTCCCTTAATAGACGTTAAGTATGAGCTAGTGACTATTGGTAAGTTGACATGATTCAATGTTAAACAACTTATAAAGTCAACAAGCCAGTATTAGGACTACATCTAAAGCCCGTTTCAAAAGAGCGCCCAACAATACAGCCCTTGAACCTCTTCGCTTTCCTTTGAAACTAGCCGTGTCTCGACCATGGTAACGATAAACCCCTAATTCTCTGTCATCAAATCACCGCCTTGTCTGTTAAAGTAGGCTCCTGTAGTGGTTAGAAACGACATGGCGACATGGCAGTTTTAAGGCTTATTCCATTTATAGAAGAGTCATTCTCGAAAATGCTATTGACACCTGACGTTTGGTCTGTATTGATGTTCTTGTAAAATAGGATGAGGCGACTTGTTTATGTGTCCTATAAAGGGATAGAGGGACATTCTTATCGTGAAACATCCATAAAAGCCAATAATACACGTATGTTAAGGCCTTTCTCCAAATATGGATGTTATCTAGGAACATAGCATAAAAAACAATTTGGTAAAAACAGACGCTACCCGAAAATTGAACATTATTCAAACTATCAAATTGTATACTGCCTTTAGGTTGATCCTCCCCAGTATTCTCAGACCCCATACATTGGCTAACAACATTTAACACTGCGCCTCATGGCCTTGTTTGGTCACACAATAGGCAAACGACACGGGCGGTGACAAAACTGACAACAGGACACCAGGGTCTGATAGAACTACTTCTAATAACCCTGATGATAGATACCTCAGTGGGTCTGACGCTAAGACCAGGAACAGACTATTGTTTAAATATTAGGTGTTATGATGTAGACTCAAGTCATAAGGGTGTAGTTGTCTCATTGTCTCATTAAAATGATTTGGGGATGGTTAAGTTTCGTATTGTTTTGGGGAGGTGGTCACTTTTAGCTGGTGGTAGTAGTCACTTAATGAGGTTGTACTGGCCATGGGGGTTCGCAGCAGGATAGAATGTGGGCGTGTATCAGTGTGATTTGGCCCTCATGTAGCAATAAAGCAGATTATTAGCTGTGCGAGCTTCGTTATCATCCTCAATGACCAGGTCTGTTTGGCAGCGAACAATAAAAGTGGGTTTGTTTAGCATGATACGATATCAGACATGCAGGAGATAATGGAAATACAGAGGCACATTTAAAAGCATGCATGAGATCTTATCCTAGTCCTGTGCATATGTAAATGAAGCAGCTGTGTATGTAAGAAGTCAAGTTTTAATTTAATACGACATATCTCCAAATCATTGGTGATCGAAATTCGAACCACCTCAATCAACTCTAGCATCTGCACTTTAAATTATCGGCTTTTGATTGCGCTGGTTAATCAAACCTGCAGAAGGTGGTGCTATTTTAATGCGCAGACAAACAAAGACCCACTATCAGTGACCACTGAGGTGTATGTATTATCACTGACCGAGGTTTACTTCTTACAGATAGAAGAGCCCAGCGTGTCCCCATCAGGGGCTTTATCAACCACACAGTCGCACCAGCCCTTAGTTAGCACGGGAGGGGCTTTGTTTTGATATGTATAATGGTCCAAATGTATTTGGGGATTTTTTGAGTATTGTCAATCTTAGGGATTGAGCTTTTTCTTACTATTTGACATAAATGTGCATGTACTTTCGTTGGAATTTCAATGATTGAGATTTTGATGTGGTGCAAATTAGGAAGCGGGACTCTACATGGGAATGGGTTTGGTAGATACAGGACATTATGTGTATTTTGCATTTCCATTAGTAGGGAAGATGGTTATAGATTTCTTATGATCAAGTATGATGATTTTTAATCACAATATTATTCACACCTGTAAGTTTTTAAGACATACAGTTTGTCACGTTCCATTGTTATAGGTAAAACTGTAGGACTTTATCATTGCACATTCCAAATGATGATCTCTGAACTTTTATCACCAACATACCTCAAAATTCAATATTTGACATTAAAAAGTCGAGTTTATTAAGTAACCCACTTTTTATTTGGCCGCATATTTTCAATATTGATGCGACGATCGAGTCTCGTTTTGACGTAAGTTAAATACCGGAAAAGATCATAATAACAGGTTTACATCTCGTCTGCCTTTACAATGGTCGCTCCCAGACATAAATAGACGTCACCAAATAAAGAGGCCATCTCCCCACTTCTGCTGATTCCGTGGTAGTTAAGATCAGAATGTAAAGTATACGGATACTTACACGGTATCAGCAAATGCAGATTTGATTGCGTGTTATCCTGTTAATTAAAATGCGCGATTGCTGGAGTTTTGTTGAAACTACGATTAAAAGGTTCGTTTGATAGTGTTGTGGATAGATAGTGATGGTGCATTGTCGTCTATTGGTCTATTGTGCGAGGATAATACAGCATTATATTGGGAGTTGACAACTTTCTATAGCAACATATGACATAGTGTATCACATGGTGTGTAGTGGGTTATCAGGGGCTTTAACCCACAGTTTAATTGGACCACTGTTGTTGTTGTTTAAGTATTCTAACCTTATGTGCAGGAAATGTGATGTTTTAAAACGTGCGAGTTTAATAGTGTGACAACATGAACCATTGGATACACGGATACGCTGACGTAGGATAATGTCTCTGGATAGAGCATGGAGCTGGATTTTCCAGGATGAGGATAATCCGGTGAAATCCAGATTTTTCCGGAATCTTTATGAGCAAATCCAGGAAGATGTAGGTCAATCTGAGGGTGCTCAAAATGCGAGTAAGCTTGAAGGTGGAAATGATGAAAACCAAAATGTATGCCCTCCTGACAATGAAGGCGATCGCTGTACTGTCGATGATCCTGGTCAAAATGGGAATCGGATAGTGGAAAATAAGGAAACAGTAAAAAGTACAACCTGTGATACTAATGCGTCTGCTGCTACTGACTATGTTGGGGCGACATTTTCGTCAGAAATTAAATTCATTGATGACAGTCAGGATGAGGATATTGTGGATTCGCCGATACCGGTGACGCCGCATTTAGATGAAGTAATAGAAGACGATGTGTTTGAAAATGACGTTGATACGATACTAGAGGCAAACGCTGATAATATTAGCTCAGGGACGTTCACTTCAATTGTCACCAAAGATCAGGATACTGGAAAAGAACCGCTGAGTACTGCAGAACAAGAGTCAGTGAGTACTGCAGAGAAAGAACCTGTGGGTACTGTAGAACAAGAGTCTGTGAATACTGCACAACAAAAGCCGGCGGTCTCCAAAAAAGAGGATGAGGTGGACGCTGGTATGGTGCGGCAGAAGAGATTTTCGTACAAAAACCGGGCATCTTTTCGTGCTGTTAACACCTATCGGCAGAAAGTGCTCAATGAGAAGGCCAAGAAAGGGGACACGAGTACGGGTGGTCAGGCAGAAGACGGGGCAGAGCCGGAAGTGAGACAGAGAACGGCAACGTTCTCATTTTGGACAGGGGCTTCTCCGGCCAGAGACAGGAGCAAGTCAGTGAAGGCGGAAAAGTCGAAAACGCTGGATAGTAAAAGTGATAAACGTAGCAGTGATGTAGAGAATGACAGTGGTGCCACTAAAAAGACGGGACTGTTGAGCAAAGTGTCGAGGTTTTTTCGATCTCAGTCTGTCGAGAACGTCACTCAGATCTTCACGAGGAAGAATTCATTGAGGCGGTCGCGGAGGAAGAGTATGGGGAAGGAGGAGAAGAAAGCGGAGGAGGAGAAAGGAGTGGAGACAGAAGGTATGAGATGGAATCTTCCATTTGTTTGTTTTTCATTCAAAAATTCAAATGACACCAACACTTTAACTTTCGTTTATTTGCATAAAAGGCAATAAGAAAGGCATGAAATGTAAATGCAAATTTAAGTTGATATGCTATGTACATTTCTTTTAATATATTGCACATATATTTACAAGTAAAAAATCTTTCAACAATAGGAAATATAAATGAAAGAAAATAGATGTTTCGATTTTCACGCACGTTGTACAATTCATAATCATCATACCTTTGAATACAGAATGAATGAAAAATCTGTGATTTTGCTAGCTAGCTAGCTTCATTAAAAGACTACATATTTCCCAAAAATAACATTATTTTGCAATTTGCTCCCCATATTATCAGTTGTTATGTAACAGTTCCACATGTGGCTGCAGATAATGATAAGCTACAGCGGATGAAACAAGTGTTATTGGCACATCTGCAATACGGTGGAAGGATGAGAAGGTTTATGATGTAACAGCAGACGGCAATTCACAGCTTTTGTGATCACCGGCACAGTGGGCAGGTCGTAACTAAACCATCACGTAACCATAGAAACTGTGTCAAGTAACTATAGAGAAGACTTAAGGCTGTAAACTGAAGAATCGGTGCAAATCCGGCAGAAAGTCGTGATTATCTCTGTGGGGTACTTGAGTTGAACAATCGGTTTACTCTTTGGTTCGGGGAGTTATGGTTTGAAGTTCTCTGAGAGGAGCAGGTGTTTTGTGGTTGAGCACAGATGTATGCTGTAAAAAACAGTGGATTATAGGTTACAAATAATGCTAATCTGTTGTAATGAGAGGGCAATGATCAGAAATGAGTACAATTGTTTAAGAGGAAATGCTACTTTCTGAGAGTTGTTTTGGCAGAAATACTGAGTTTTTATATTCAATTTTTAAATGCAATTATAGTGCTCAATTATTAGTAGTCGTTACAATTTTAGGTTTTGTAATTAAAGTGTGAGCTTAATCTGGGACAGATAGGTTGTAATAATCAGGTGGGAGATATGACACTCAGAACAGTCACCTTCTGAGTGAGCATTGTGTTCTGCTGTTACGGGGTGCATTGTGTTTCAGTGAGCATCTCCTGTTGCGTTTCTCATTTTGTGCATTTTTAGTCTACAGAATTTGGAAGGTTGTGAAGTAATATTCACATCTTTAAATGACACGTTTAGATAGATACATATAAAGAACGTTTTTTGAATTTGTTGCTTCTGTTTATTCTATTCATTCTGCTCATTTATTGACTAAATTGAACTAAAAAATATATGAATTTATGATGTTGCATAAAGGAACAAAATTAATAGTTGCATTATTTTTTTCTGCACTTCCTTCTCCTTAATCAGTAGTTGGATGATAAATTCTTGCACAAATATAATGATTTTCAACGCTTTAGATTGCAAATCACCCAATTAGAGTTCCTTGTTTACCAAATACAATCATCGTGATCATCATTTGTGTTTCCCTTCAATAACTTTTCTTGATTGAATGCTCTGTCAATTTATTCTATAATATGGATATTGAAAGACAGAAGACAGTATAAATTTGTCCGTTTTAAAATCTCTTTCAAATTGTAGTATTAATCTTCGTATTTGATTGCATTTTAGCAAAAAATATGTGACTATGAAAGACAAGTACTTAGTAAGATACTGCTCATTTTTCCCAGTCTGAAACCAATTTCTTTTAAAAAACAAAAAACAAAATGTTTAAGCTCGCATCTTGAATGCAGTGGCAGATCCTCGGGATCTTTGGATCATAGTTGTTTTGTGTCAACTTATATTTCAATAGTGCACTAGGAATTAAATAGTCTCAGTAGGAATAACAGGACAATATACTTCAAATAGCTCTCTAATAGAATGCATTATTTAAGGTGCAAATTTTAAAAACAATCTGGAGGAGCATGCCCCCAGACCCCCATAGATAGGTATTGACTCTACGGGCTAGCGAGTATTCATGCCTTCGGACTTATTGAACGTTTTCGGGCCCCCGGCTCCTCCAAATGCTGGATCTGCGTGTGACATGGGACATTCAAATGATCGTGTCTTGGGACATAGAAAATATGTTTTTTGTCCCATATTTAGGTTTAGCAACTTCCTAACATGTTTACACAAACTTTTAAAGGAATGTAACAATTTTGTATAAGAAAATAAGAATTAACAAAGACAAATAAACGAGAATCTGATAGCATCATCCTGTGTTTGGATTGCGCAATGTGCCTAGCAACTAACATAAATGTTTTGACTTGTACCCGGTTTTAACAGGTGCTGCTTTGCTGATGTACATAAAATTTGTGCTGATTTTGACACATATTGTGTCAAATGACCGGGAGGAATGCAGATGCAAACTTGGAAATGAGTGTAGAATAACAGATCTATGTATGGGGGCATACTTGTGCGCGTATTTATCAACAAATCCATTTGTGATGGACGTAGCAAAACATATATTTTTGTTGAAATATTTATAAACATGCTATGTGATTGTTAAGAAAAATGAAATAAAGAGTCAATACCTTATAAATTCTATTTTAAGTAGAAATAAAGAGTGATGTTTATTGTAACAATAATAAAACTATAGACCTCGCTTATTTTGGAACTAGAGAACTAGATGTAGACTTTTTATAATAAAGGTTTGTTTTGTGAGTGCTCAAAGAAATTTTTGAAAATTTGTTTGAACTTCCATTCTTATGTGGTATTCAAACCCATACCCTCTGGGTTGAGATAATTGACCATGTATGTAGGCTGGGGGCTACAGAGACAGTGGTTTGTGCGTGTAACCTTTTAACAGCCCGCTGCTTGGGATGATAGTATCATTCTGGTCTCACAACCACGGGATCTTGAGTTCGAGTCCCGCCAGGGCCACATGATGTAGTAATTAATGGAGGTGTTGTGTCTTCAGCTATATCAATGATCTGAAAATGTGCTTGATAGAACAGAGTAAAACAATTTGCAAAAACATCACCCCCAGTAGGCATGAACTTTAGAATATTCCATTTGATCAAAATATTTATGTTAATTAACATCCGAGTGTTGTACAAATCACAGGGTGTTTAACAAGAACTGATAATATCGGTGTTTATCCGTCCAACATTCAGAGGAACTCTCGTAATGCACGCGCAATTTTTTTAAATGGAATTACCTTGAGGCAGCAGAACAAGTGTCATTGAGTTCTTGGAAGGGAAATATTTTTTCTAACTCAAACCATGATAATTGTGCGTTTGAAGTTTGAAAACCTAATCAATATGTTTACTAGATGCATTCAAAGCACAGGCTCGTATTAAAATTGAGCACGTGGTAACTCAACAAAGCACATGGCTTAGACAAATGATGTCTTTAGTTACAACTTATAGTTGTGGAAAAATTATCGGTTTGTGAGCACAAATGTAAAACAGTTTAATATCTGATAACTACCACTTTAAGGCTTGAAACAATTTTGAGACAGAAACTGATCTTGATAGTAAAGTATGTTTTTCTCAATCATGTACGATATGTCTGGATTCATGAACCATTTTCTCTCATTACAACATCTGGATTTCATGTACTATCTGATAAAAGTTAACAATTAAATACTAGAGTCTTAAAGATAGCATATATTCAGTATTGAGGTATTCATCTCTGATAGTCAAGATTCAGTAACAAAATTTACATGCCCAAACATAGCTGTGGATCATTATCCCAACTACTTTCACTGATCTACAGCACCAGGTGCAACACTCAAAACTTTTTTACTTCTTTTCATCTTATCTGTGAGTGTCTCAAGTTTGTCCCTGACTCCGCGGTCTCTGCATGAGAGTGTGCGGGGCTCTCACTTGGGTTACAAAGGTCAGAGGTTAAACGCTCACAACCTCTGTCATGGAGGTTTTCTCACATGGATCTGAGTTATGAGTGACTCATGACTCGTGATTGCTCCTGGATGACTGAGACTGATATGTTGGAGAATGTGGTTACTTGCAATAAATCTGTCATCTAGCACTGGGAGGCTTTTAAAAATGAAGTTGATGATCCTTTCAAGGAAAGCCCAGTCATAAGTATTTTTCTTTTGCTTCTTGGCCGTTCAAATTTTTCATGCAGTTTTTTAATCTTGTATTTCTTTTTGAATATTTTTAGTACAGTCTTCATGACATTGAAGGAGCTTAAAATTGTATTAATAGAATATCAACCCCTATAATTATCTTTAAAGCATCTATTATCATACATGTACTATTATTTATAGAATTATCTGGTCTATTAATATTGGTTTTGGATGAAAAACAATTTCAAGTACATAAGGAGTCAATATTAACACATGTGTAGTTTGCATAGCAAAATGTTGATCATTTCATAACAATGAGGTTTGCAATTTGTATATAAATAATGAATAACATAATTCATATCAGCTTGATAAAGCATTGAAGACGCGAAAATTCCTGATTTCAATAAAATTTAGCACCTCTTGGACTTCATATAATTTGTTCTGTTTCATTTGAGCTAGTTGACATTAAATTTCAAGAATGAATGCGAAATGTCATTAAAAAGCATATTTTTATAGTACGAATGCCTTTTATGATCTTTTATGACAATATTCACAATAACTCCTGACTGACAGAAATGATTGACAGACTGATGGAGAAATATTGACCTACATCTGAGACAAGTCACCAAAGCAGATGCACTCAGACTAGTCATAATACTCAGGCAGAGGCCATTCCATGTCTAAGGAGAGTTAAATCAGATACAGGTGAAAATTGCAATTTCAAATTTTAATGCAAGCACTTAGATGATGCTTTCATTCTTCCATTCTTCCTATTTATATATTTCACAATCATGATTATAGCATTTTGATTCTTTACAATTGATTAAAGCAGAAAAGTGCTGATTTATCTGCTACCTGCACCCCTGTGATTAGCGAGTGGACTCTCCCACCTGTAGATTCCCACACAAACCACACACAGTGCATGTCCTCAGCTCAGGCCTGGAAACTACAAAAAACTACTGTGACTGGAAATTCTTACTTTGATAATCAACTGCTTGAGTGATTTCATTATGTGGATACTGTAGAGGAGGAATTTAATGTGTACACTACAGGAATTTATTGCAAATTGTGATTTGTATTGTTATGGATATTTATTGATGTAAACAATTGGATTACCTGGATTTGATGACATCATCAGTTGGAAGTTGGTCTAATTACTTTAAATAAATTGAAATAGTGCACTTTAAGGATACTGTGTTTTTAGATATTTTTAATAGGACAGAAAAGTATTTTTAGTTTTTATGTAGGTTTCAAAAATTATCTTTTGTGTTTGTGTCTTCATTTTCTCATCATTATCTGAGGTGATCATGTGTTAAAAAAATGGTTTCGATAAGAAAATCAAATGGGGTTTAAAATATGGATTCTCAGATTCAAAGGGGTTTACATATTTTTTTGAAATAAAATGCTGATGGAAGTAGCAATTAAATATCTGTTACATCACGAAAAATATAAATATGGAGTTTTGACAGATGCATTTTGACAGAGGTCTGAGAGTCATGTTATAAATTCAAAAAAGAAAACTGGGAAAAGTTATGTTTTGTTTCATTTTTCTACCAGGTTCATTTGTAAAATTAAAACAGGATTTATCTTATTGTCAGTTTTGCTGATAATAAGTCTAAGATTACATTACAAATGGTTAAGTTATGCAACCCTGTGCTTTCTTCGAATAATTGTGGGATAATTTTTCTAGAAAAATGAATGGTTACACGGCTACATGAATGTTGATGTCACAGTAGAATTATCCGTTAGGACCACCTCTATAATGGGACCACGTCTGCAGAGACCACCTCTATAGTAAGACAATTACTAGTCCCAAACCTCCATAATGAGACCACCTCCACTAAAATTACTAGAGATCAGCCACTGGGTGGTCTTTTTGAAAAGTATATAAAGGTACATGCTATCACCATCCAGAGTCACTATAAGACATATTATGATAGCTTCCAGGAAGACCAGAAACCTGAGCAGCCATATCGTCCCTCTCCTGAGCTATTGCTCAATAAACGATGCGTAACGAGGAGGCTATAAGGACCATTTGGATCAGATGATGAGTCGTCGTGGCAACTCGGTCTGATGGCAGGTGCTCTGGTCAGTCAGTCAGTGCCACACACTGATGAATGTTCACGTTGTTTTTGAACGTGCTTCTGTCACTCCAACTTGTACTGTTCGATATGGAGGTGAATCTCAGGTGATGGCTTTGTGACCACGAGGTTGTGGGGTCGACTCCCAGTTGGGCCATGGATAGCATGATTGAGGCTCTTCAAGTTCACGGGCTTGTGACCAAGAGGTTGCAAGGTTGATCCTCAGTTTGAAGGTTGATGACAAGGTATTTTGATAGATACTAAGGTTCAAAACGGTGACAGACTTGTATCTGACAAGGTTATGAGGTTGATTCCCAGTCGGGACATTGATGAGAGTCTGTTCTGGTGACCGCATGGGAAAGTCTTGACCAGGGCAGGAGCTAGCTGACCTGTCTGTATGGGTTATCTCCCCAAGATAATGGTTATGACCACTAAACAAATGCAGCCACTATGATGTGGTTTTGATTGTGGTATCTGACTTCTCCCTAGAAAGATTTGTCCAAAATGCATTGTTTCTTTCATGAATAGTGAAATACATTGTAGATGCAAATACAATCTTTCAACAGTCTTTTCATTCATAATCTTGATACAGTGAATTTATGTTTAGAAAAAGCTGAGATGAAGCTTTCGGTCATTCTCATTACCTTTTTCAACCTGGCAGATAACTAAAAACAATGTGAACTGCATTTGTATCTAATTTTCTCAGTGTAAATCCGTCCCCGTGCATGTTTGATAGTGTCTGTGCCCAGCTGTCTGTCATCTGGTGCTGACAGCAGCAGTCAGCACCAACTTTAGGGTCCATTCATCAGCTATTGATGTGTAAACACGGACACATCGTGATTGTGAGAATGTGATGGTAACGGCTGGTATGTCTCTTTGGTGGTCACTTAGCAGAAGGTGCTCATTACCATTTAGCCTGTTCATTATTCAATGGTCATAGTCTCCAGTGCCAGATCCAGTTTTTGGAAAAGGCAGGGAGGTGGCGCACTTCAAGGATCTCCTTGGTTTCATAGGCGCGTATGATTGCAAAACATACCACGAAAATGAAATATTTTGACAGAAAAATTGGGTCATACATGCTCCCCCGCCCCCCCTCCCTCCCTTGATCTGCGTATGATAGTCTTCATCTATGGGTCAGTGTTTTAAATAGATTACAGACAGTGTCCTCTGTGAAAATTAGAGTTAACCAGCATAATTCTGAGTTCTCGTAATGAATTTTGCCTGGGATGTTGCCCTATGATCGTGATTAACAAGCGAAGATGATTCATTTTGTGCAAAGATCCAGATGAACCCGTTTGTTTATTGCTAAAAACGAGCCGTACACATCAGTAACAATCAATACGCGCCTATTTCTAATACATAAAAATTACAAACCAGAAAACTGCAATTTTTTCCCCCAATATCTACAACAGTTTTTGACAGGTTCAAGTTTGTTAACATGTACAAATGTATACTACCTGTATCTGTACGTATGTTTTATACACCTTGAGCTATAGTACGGTTTTTACTGCCATCAGTGTTTATGTGTTGTATATATACAAGTGTCTATCTGGTTTGGTGATTAGCACATAAAACACACTGGCCCGCTAGCTGAGGCGATCAGGCGACAGACTTGTTTATGGTGAAGCTTGAACCGCACAATAGATCACTGCGAGGTCGCTAGCTGCAATTCACAGGTGGTGGGGGAAACAGAGTACAGTATTACTGTAACCTGGCTACTATCATGTGTTTTGCCTCTAATGGATGGAAGCTTTGAGCACACCCATCCAAACCACACACCGACTACCCCCCAAAAAATGAAAAGAAAAATAGGTTTTAGTATTGGATATCACATATCCTGAGACATTTTGAATGATTTGAGAGAATTTATCATTGGAGGTCTTCTGGTACCTACCCAGAGGATTCTGTATCATAATGTCACACAGGTGCATTGCTGCAATATTTAATGCTACAGTTTATAGGGAAGGCAGAAGACCTTCATGCTGCAGCTCCAGAGCTGCAGATCTCCCAGTATTGATATTAATTTCATGGGTAATTGAGTGTGAAGTTGATAGTGGTCTGTTCCTGAAGGTTAGATGCCGGATGTGCTGACCACATAGTAAACAGTTGTAAATGGTCAGCAGCAAAGTTGCAAAGTTTGTAACTGTTTTGTGCTAAATCAAGTGCCCACATAGCTTTTTTCAAATTGACTTTTTTTCATATTTAAGAATATTTATAGAAATAGATGCTGATGTGCCTGGTCAGAGCAGTTATTCACACCATACCATGCTATACTGACTTAGCATTCACACCAGATCATTGGGTAATAAATACCGACATATAGGTTTTGCACGTAAGATACATTTAAATGCAAAACTGTAAAATTGTCACCTTCATGTATCAAATTAACATCTTTGCAATTGGTTGTGGGAACAGATATGAGAGTAGCTGGTACCTGTGTAGGGAGGTATTTATTGCAATATTAGGTCACAAGATCAGGGAGGGTAGAAGCAGTAAAATTGTCATCTTCACGTATGAAACTAACATCTTTCGCTGTAGCAGATGTAAAAGTAGGTGGTGTCTGTGAAACAGGGAGCGTGAGGTGTTTATAGCAATGTGAGGTCAGTAGACTACATGTGAAGGTCTGACTGTGGAGGCTTCACAGGGTCTGACGATGTGCTTACCACATGCTGCATGGTGGGTCTCATCACGGCAGTAAAAATAATGTTAGTATCATTGAAGCCAGAACATCATAGCTTGTGTTCATAGAATGTTTTTATATCAGTTTATTTTTGTTTGAGCTGGTTTTGAATTGCAAAGTGTAATACTGCACTGAATCTAGTCAGGATGCTCATATAACTAACTCAATCCTATTCAGCATCTTTATTTCAAAAAGTTAGGTTGTGTTGGGTGAAAAGCAAAAATGTGTGCCAACGGTCTGCTGTAATTGTTAAGTTGCTAGATCAATCATTTGTAAAAGATGACTAGAAAACCTGAAAATTTACATATGTATACAACAAATCCGTTCAGCATCTTGTATATCTGAAGTAACGGGCCCAATCATTGGGGTATCAATGGGAAGGTCAGAGTCAGCAGGTCACTTATTGACCATTGTGATGACCATTGATTATGAAATCACAACGCTACGTGAATCACGGTCCACATGAGTGAAACTTGATACACGATGGTGAACTATCAGATATTGGGGTTTAATTGATTTTTCAAATCCAAGGTCAACTTTATTCAGGTTCTCATTGATTTTATTCTTTGTGTGTGGAAATTTTGTATTTTTATGTATATTAATTGTTCAAATGATAGATTTCTAATACCGGGGTATGTACATCTGTTGTTATAGATTCTTTTTGGTATCACTAAAATCAAATGGAAAAGTTTCTGATCTTTAAGATGAGCAAACAAAATATCTTTGTAAGTTATTTTTGTCCTTGACATTGAGCCATGGCATAAAGTAACATTATATTATAATGGGCTTCCTGTTACCCAAACTTATGACAACTGTTGCACCTAACGGATTTGCAGTGATCCACAGAAAGAGATCGTTACTGCACAGACCACATCTACCAGCCAACTGTATCAACTCTCCATCATGTTACTGCACCGTCTGTCTGGTCTCTAGTGTAGTGCACAGTTAATGTCTGTGTAAATGATCCGTGGTTTAGTCTTATTCACACTCTAATTTACATCTACACCAGTTCATTGGCATACTTGTCATAGAAGTTTCTCTCTCACTGCCATGGACCATGGGAAACATATCACATTGTAACCATAGTTATTTGTACTTACCTGTCATGGTATCTTTTAACTGCCTGCCCTGTACATATTTAACAGGAATGTACTAGTGAATATTGTGCAACTGGTTTGCTCAACACCCACAGCCGTGGCTGCCTCAAAAGGGACTCAAACTCACAACCATCTGCTCATGGGCTCAAACCAGTCACCACTAGACCATAGAACCAATAGGTTGAGATATGTACCAAGTTTTCAAACATGTCTGTCCGTTGTATTTGCTGAGGCAATCAAGCTATGACATCCGTTGGCCGATTTCTGCCACGGTATGACATGTAATTACTGGTGACTGTGACTCTGCCCATTGTGTCAGTGCTCCTGTCTCGTACGTCAGCTCACGTGTCTGGATCTGATTATACGCTGTGTCCACAAATTTATAACACTGGCATTGTCAAGTACTTATGTAACATTTTAGTGCACATTGCTTTACAGGTTGTGTAGGCTCTTGTATGATGTTTGATAGCTTTCAATATCTAATAAACTGAAGAGCACAATCAAACTTTTAAAAACTCTTCACAAAATTGTAGTTTCTTCTTCAAAAGTTGAAGTTGACTGTCACCAACAGACTGACCATATTGGCATTAAGTTGTTTGACCAACTGCTCAAGTAGATAAAAGTCAAAGAAGTTACCAACTTTCAAACACCGTGCGTCCATATGTTGAGTGTCAGTCATCATGAAACTGTAATGTGTAGTAGGGAGCTTTTCAAGCGTGGAGCGTTAATCATGTTAATTGCTGCAACTTGAAAGAGGCAAGTGCTTCCACATCAGCTGCTTCCATGGCTGTGATTGAACCCAGAACCTTGTGATGACAAGACCAGTGAGGGCAAAATCTTTTTAACTTTAATTTGTCTCGTTATATTCTTGATATGTTTGATTCAGACGTTTCTATAAATAGTCCTAAAACACTGAGAAGTTCAGATCACTGATGATTCTATGATAAAAAAATCGATATGGATCAAAGTTCTGATTTTTTCTGTGATGAGTCACATTTAAAAGCTCTGCCCGCAGGTGTTATTGTCATCTTGAACTCTGCCATGTTAGACGCTTTCAATGACAACGTTACATGTCAATGCACATACACAAACATCCGAGGTGACTTCAGAGGACTCTCGTGTGGCATGTTGGGTAACATCTAATCAGATTTTTATAAACTTTCCTGGTTTTCCAGCTGACTCTTCCTTCCAGCCTCCATCATGTCGAGTTCCCTGTCTATCCTATAGCGTACAGACCAATGTAAGCCATGTTGAGGAAGACTGACACCCTGATTACCGCTGACCTTGGCTGTACATTAGATTCATGTGGACACTTCAAACAAGCAACTTGTCGGGGTCACGCCAATCTGATAGTATCAAGGTCGTTTTCAGATCTTGTACATTTAAAAAATTAAAGATGAAGGAAGAGAGCTACTTGTGATGTATTTTTCTTGTTTTTATACAATGTAAATGTACATGATAGATTGGAAGGTCATGATGATTTGGTAGAATCAAGGTCGTCACTATTTTTAGATATATTTTTAAATGTTTTTTAATGAACCACATTGAAGAGAAACTACTTCTCGTATGTGCTTGATAGAGGTCGTGACAGTAGGTTAGAATAAATGTCAAACCATGTGTAGATCTAATGCAGATATAAAACAAGCTAAAATTAAGCATGAAGAATAATTGCTCTCTGATCTGTTGTAAGTGCTGCATGCTGCTATTCCTGGAGAATCATGGTTGGAGACAAATGATAAAAACTGTTGGAACCAAAAGACAAATGTGTAGAGCGCTGCATGAAGAACAAGCTGACGTGTGTTAGATGAAGCGACGTGGTTTAATGAAGCTGTGGCTATGATGAGTACCAGTGTGCGCACCACAACCAAGGCTACCAGATGCTGTACAAATACACGCTGTTATGAAAAAACGCTGTGGTTTCCGGAGGCTCGGCCCTTCCTTGAAATATATGTTTATGTAGTAGCTCTATTAAATGTTATCTTTGTCAGTTACTTTGAGCAGACTATTTGAAATGAAAATTTAAATGAATTTTACAACTTGTAAGACTGACATTTACAATACAATGGAAGTAATTGTTATCATCATTGTAAACAAAGTCTGAATGAGCTTTATCATCAGTGGCTACTGCAATAAATGTCTTTTAATTCGGGTTTTTTAAACTTCATTAATCTGGCTGAGTAGATACAATACACAAAATATCTACCATTTCAAGCATGAAAAGTCAATGAATATAAAAACATGTACAAGACGCGTGGACTTGTGGCTCCATAGTACAGAAACAAGAGCCCATTAGATCGCTGTAACCTTTGCACAGTCCTCTTCCTGCAGCCGACCAAGTGAGACGCCAGCCAGTGTAAATCACATCAATCTGCCCCCAATTAATGTGCTGGGAGGTAATCGCTTTACTCATCATCACCACGTTATGTAAGATGCCGCTTCAAAGACAAGAGAGTTTGTGTCTGTCTTCTCTGTGCAGCTTCATGGTTTTATAATGGTTAATAGAGAGGGAGTCTTATTGGATGAGAAAAACATCTCATCAACTTATATATGTGTATGTAAAAAAGAGTGTAAATATAGAAATGTTGATTCATAAGATTGTACCTAAAGCTATGGTAGTATGAGTGTATATATCTGAACTGTTATCATTTGTATTTGTGCATGGAATGCTTCATTATTAGGAGGTTCAGAGTTTGAATTTCAATTTAAAGTTGGAAAGCCCACGAACACTTTGTGCATGGACTTGCCTGGGCTGTAGCTATTTGATGGGGACTGTTGAGGGATGAGTTTGCTCAATATCCACAAACAGACGCAGCAACCAGCAATCAAATGCATGACCTTCTCGTTACGAGGCCCAACTCCCTACCTATTTGGTTACAGGGAGTGTAGTTTTCTCTGATCTTATATGGCTGGAAAGAAGACCTTAAACCATCACATTTACATTTACATTGGCACAATAAAAGACAGAACTACCTTGTTGAAAGTTTTCTTTTTCTAAAGCCGGTTTTAATTCCGATTCTGTCTATCTTCGTCTCCAGTGATACAGCTCAAATCTCAGTAAAAACTACAACGATTTCACTTTTTAGGATTTTAGTTGATGTGATGCAAAAAAATGTATGTAAAAGAACCTACTTGCTGTCCTAATATTACACAAACACGCATAAACTTATTGTCTGTGTTACAACTGGGGCCCTGTAGGTGACATTCCGTACTCTTCATAAACAGGATCTCAACAATTGCAGATGATGTATCTAAATAACTTACGAATGCAGACAACGCGTGTATAAAAACAGAAAATGGCATTTCAAGAGTTTATTTTTTTCTGCGTTTTATCATTCTTAGATCAGTTTTTAACTGTAAGTGGTTGATGAAATATGCTAATTCTACTCTGGAAAAAAATATGCTGAATACATTTGTATATGCATGAACATAATTCTTTCTATTAAGCTCCAAAAGTGAGCACATTATGGATGCAATCATTAATTCACATTCCATAAAGTTTTGCTCAGCGTATGATATAAAAATCCTGTTTATTTCCACTGATTAGCAGCGATCATTGGGTCCGTTGTTTATAGCCTTTATCAGCGCACACTTTACTGGCAGAGATTGCATGTTTATTATGAGCCAACAGACGTAATCACTCCCCAGTTGTGCACATTGTGGATAATTATACATATTTAATCTCCTCTTGCAGATTAAATGTACGTTTATCATATCACTCGGTGGCAGCACTTGGGCTTTAAGAGGTAGTGGCGGTCTTGGGTGTCTACCTACAACAATTGGCAATTTTCATGTCAATGTTTGAAGAGTTTGAATTCCACCTTTTATTTGAAGTTTGAATGGCTTCAATATTTATTCTGGGATTATAAGTAGGATGTTTTGTTTGCATGTAAGATCTCCAGCACTAGTCAATGATAACTAGAGCACATTCGTTTAACTGGATTTGTACTACTATATAGCATTTAGCTACTTTGTAAAGAGATGATCATCATATCTGATCAGGTCTGACCCGGCTCAAGGGTTAGAATCCCCATTCTCCCGTTTTTGCACCAGTCAGGTCACAAATGACTGACCAGGTCAGCTCCGGCTGCTAATGACCTTAATGTTTACACTGTGTCCAGTTTCACGCGCCAGCTCCTGTAATTGTAGTGGACGCCCGGTCACTGACACACTTAGGGGATAGTGGCTGTTGTTTTAGCTGTATACCAAACAGTAGCCATGAGTAGATTAATGCACGGACAGCACGAGATGGACAGATCCGTTACTGTCCATTGTCTCAATTGGCTGCTCCATAATTCATGTAATCGCCTTGCTGATGTGTGTCAAGGTCTGGGTTTATTGGACTCAAGGTGGATTAATGGTTCTTTTCGTCTTGTCAACATCTCAGGTGAATGCTGAGTAACTGATTGCCTAATATCTATTATCACTAATGAATGACTTTATCTTATTCGTGCTATTATGTATAGTCTGTTAGGTGTGTTGTTTTTTCCGTTTTTAATTAGGCATTGTAGTGAGATTTGCAAAATGGATAGAACCTGGATCAAAATTATAAATTTGATGATGCAGTAGAAGCTGATTTAGATACCAAAAGAACCAGTATTGTTAATTACTGCAGTTCTCATTGAATACATAGAACAGTGCTGATGACAAATAAGTATTTCCAGGTAGAAAGCATTGGGAGTCAATGACAAAATCTCCATCCAAATGCATACAATAAAGAATGATCTATAGCTCTCTATGTGTGTAGAAGTAGGTCTGTGGACATGTAACACTGCGAGCCCCCACATCAGTGTAAAGACGTGCCACATTGGGTGATGACGGGCTCAAGCCTTATGCTTTTTAGACTGTCAATGTTTTATAAGTTCCTCTGGCAATTCCTTCAGAAAAATGAGCTTTTTTTTAGAGAGACTAACCCTTAAAATTCTGAAGTATATAATTATATTTTAACATTTTGACTTCAAGAATTATGTTTCACTTCTTCAACTGACTAAGACTGTAGATTTGGGTTTATTTTTAATAATTATTCATGTTGATATCATTTAACGTTTGGTAATTATATTTGACCAAATATGTGCTTTCTCACAAGTATTGACACAAATGTGATATAAGTTGCTTGGACAGAAATGAACCCACCATCTCAACACTACAAACAATGATAACTTTTTATGCAATTCAGGTTTGAAAGCGTTAACGTGTCTGTACAAATTGGACTAGTGCAATGAACAAAAAGACAGACAAAAGATAAATGTTTGCCTGTTAACAGTTTAAACTTGTGTAATCTTTGACAGGAAGTATCGCACCTTTCTGTGATTTGGAACTAGACTAGAGGCGATGATGAAAAAACCCAAAGTGCTGCATACAGGGCTCTCATACAATATTACCACTAATCAGTTGGTTAATCACATCTCACCTCATTGCAGAGATGTAGCCTCTTGTAGATTTCTTGTAATTTCTTGATACGAAAATATGTATTTCGGGGAGATTTGTAATTAGGAATATGTGAGAGATATGCAGGGCCAGGGATATTATTATTTCTTGAAGTCATGTTAAGAGATCAGCAGGATAGGATTATGTGAAACTTGACTCTTGCAGTTTTGTCTGTTTTATTAATAGGTCTTCTGCAATCAATAATGTATGAAATGTATATAAAAATTGATAAAAAGTTGAATGGGCACTGTTTCTTGAATACTTGTTATGAAATAGATTACCAGATGCTTTAATTTTGTTACAATGGATAACTTTGATTATTTTAGAGCAATGGATGTGCAATACCAGACTCATGGTTTGAAGGGAAATACAGGAAATATTGAAGAGTCTAAAGTCATGTAAATTAGATGATTTATCTCGAAAACTGATCTTTTTAGTTGATTTCACCAATTTTGATCACAAGGATATTTGATTGAAAAATAAACCTAAGTAATGGTTGTAAATTTGAAAGGGAACTATGGGAGAAGTGAGGGACGTCATGGCTGAGAAACTGTCTGCTGTTGGCACTGAAAAGTCGTACATTCCAAATGGATAAAAGTTCACAATAAATGGATTGAAAGTAGTAATTTTGTTTTTACTATTTTATGTGACTGAATGGATCTCAAGTTTGTGTTGAATGTGTGAAATACTTCTGGATATATATTGGATGCAGGTAGTAAAATAGTAATGATGATTCGAACCTTTTCAATGATTGCACCATTTGTTTCATATTTTATGTAAAAAGATGTGAATGAATGTGTTAAAAAAAGGGATAAAGATGCAGGAAATATTCAGGAAAAAGCTCATAAAAGTTTTTATTTACGGATAACTGCAGCAGTTAATATGGAGATGAAACGGAAAACGACAACAACATTACCATAAACAGCTTATTGTTGTGATGCGTAGAACACAACATGGACAGTGGAAATTGAAATAAAACTGAAAGAGGATTTTAAGATAATTATCTCGTTGAGGAATATAATAATATATTGTGATAGAATCTCTGCAATGCCAATGACATGGTGAAAGATGGCGGAGAAGAAAAAAGTCTACTGTATCATCATAGGTAGTATACTTTATTCCAGCCAATCGCAACGCAAATATTGTTGCAATGTTATACATGCAATTATCTGTGTTATTGTCTAGGTTGCACGTTTATGTACACGTGGAAATATGAGCCTGTGATATGGTCTGAGAGCTCACTACTGAAGGCCAAGCTTTTGTCTGGATGCTCGTCTGGCAGTTACATATGAACAAAAATACATCAAATATTCTTAATTTGTTTACCAGGTACTATAGACCTGTATCCATCTCATCAATCCCATGGAAACTCCATCAGTACAATCACTGCCTATTTCCAGAGGGCTGTGCTATGTACCAAAAGGTGAAGACGGTCATGTCATCCCATGTAACAGTACTATCAATGTTCTAACGGTTCCCGTGTTTCCCCCCAGAGGGCCGCGCGGTGTACCAAAAAAGGGAGGACATTTTTTTGATTCCATAGCCATCTCTGCTGTGTTTTCCATCAGTACAATCTCAGAAGGTGAAGACTCCATCCATCCATTCATTCCACCTTGTATTTTTCAGAGGGCCGTGCGGTGTACGATCGTGCTGCCGACGGTTCCCTGACGCTGGCTGAGCCGGCGCCGGTTGCCGCGGGCGACGTCCAGCGCCCGGTCAGCGTCCACCAGATCAGCATGAGCTACTCCGGGATCGCCAGGACAATCCCGTTATGTTACTATCAATATTCTAGATGTTCAAATTAATTTGATGCCCAGAGGTTCAAGCATTCTCCCCACTCTGGCCCCCACCCCCCCCTCAAAATCAAGTTGAGTTTTTCTAGTTTGTTCATTCCTCCGTGGTAAACTGTAGAACTTTAAAAAGTCAGAGTAGTGTTGGGCACTGCAGGCGGAAGTTCATGCTCCCAAGTCTATATGAATAATATCTTGTGGTGGTCTAATGGAAATGAACCTCAGGGGGGGTTATTTTATGGCCAGGTAAGACAGCAATAGAGTTCTTTCACTCACTCGCTTAGAAACTATGAGATTCTGAGTCAAAGTCGAATATCTCCAAGGATCACAAAAGATCGTTCAAGGTTCATTTCAGAAGTCTTTAAGAATAATGATCTTAACCCATACACTAGATAGAATCTAATGTAAAACTACGAAAATTTTAAGTTTCTATATGGGGAACCAGTATCTTGTCATCCTTGGATAAGTAACACAGGAATGATTCTCAAAATGTTCCCATATCATCTTGAGAAAATAGTTTGTTTTATTCTATATTGTTCATGATATAACCAGTTTTCCAGATAGATAGCTCTAATGACATGTAAAAGGATTACATAATGAAATGATGATATAATTGAAATTGTCATATGACATTCTAGGGTCTTGAGTGAGGCATGTAAATTGTATGATTCATCCATTTTTTTTAGTCACAATCCTTGGTCATTCAAAGATCCAGGTCACAGAACAAGTGTGGTGCACAACCCCTGGGGCCCGAGTTAGAATCTAATGTGGAATTTAATGTAAGAAAATGCATTTAGGGCGTTCTATGTTACATAAAAAGGGGCGTTCAACATTAGTTCTATTTCACCATAGTTTCTTGTTATCCATGGATAAATAACAGAAATGCTCGCAAACAGATGTTACATGCGAGATATCATCTTGTAGAAAATAGTTATAGATTTTGCATACTTTACATATCTTCATGATATAACTACAATTTTCCAATCAGACGAGTGCTGAGCAAGGTCACATCACATTGATCAAAACCTTGCTTAATTGTCTGCTATAGTCAGGGTTGATATGAATCATACAAGCAAGTCAATTGCATATATGAAATGATGATATCAAATTGAAAATTGTCATGTTTTTCTCCTACATGTAAAATCTTGGAGAAACTGCGCATGTAAATTGTATATTTCAATCCATTTTTAATCAAGTCTCAATCCTACATGGTACGTTTTGTTACCATGACCAGATAATCTTTCAATTACCATCAGATATTTAGGCATTTATGGAACGCACATTATCAAATTCAATAACCGTCCAACCAATCACATGCTGCATGCAGTGTGTGCATAATCTCCACAACATGTCCAAATACAGGTCTGATCGGGCGACTCGGTTATGGGTGGACGGCGGGTTATCTGTAGCTGATCACATGACACCGGCTGTTTCACACACTGTTTACTGATAAATACACTAATGGTATAAATGGTGCGTTCATTTACAATGGAAAAGTGGATGTCACATACTTACAGAATACAAAATTCGAGAACAAAAATGGAACGTTTATTACAATATATATGAACCAGCAATTTGAATTTGATTTTGATTGAAAAGATTTTAAACTAGTTCTAGTCATTTTGTAAAACATTTTCAAAAACGAAATAATGAATGAGAAAGTCCAGCAAAATAGTACTTTTATGGTTAATGACACCTTAGGTTTGCTATATGAAAATGTTCAGACAAACATACAAACTAAAAACTCCAGCCGTAATTTTCCAATTGAGTTCATTGTTTCAAAATTTGACAAAATATGACATAATATGAAATGAATTCATAGAATTGGCTCTTGAAATTAATATCAAAGGTTACCAATTGGAACTCGCTGATCAAAGCGAAATGCCATAGAAGTGAAAAGTCTGAATTTCATCTTCTGACGGATTGTCACACAGACTGCCATGATGAAGGCACCGGTGACACAAAACGCCAGTCAATGTTAGAGCGGTGTCATTATGATGTAATCCTAGCAGCTACATTGTCAAGCTCATAGTGCATCATTTTTCCCAATGTTATCTTTATATTTAAATCCTAGTTGTTGTGAAAAGTTAAAGCCAAATATGAATTTGAGATCTGAATCGCCATGCACAATATTTGCACTAAATTTCATAGACCACCTGATTTCTTTTGTGAGTTGTTAATACAATCAAAGCTAAAGAATAGGTGATTAGGAAAGCACCAAAATATCACTGCTTCTGAACATTGTATCTGACCAGACAGTGTACCAGAATTGGTGACATGGATCAAGCCCCATCTCGTCGTGATTAAGCTGATCCAGAACCTGATCCTGATGGATCATCACTTGACCTTGAATATGATCAGTGCTGCTGCTGCACTGGTGGTTTTATGCCATGTTAAAAAAAAAACTCTGAGCTGAATATATATTTACATAACAGTGTAATAAATATTCTCTCTCTACAAAATGGCTGTAGATAATGATGGATTTTGAACATTCATATAGATACTGAATTGATTTGTATAAAATGTACAATTCACAAAAAGGGACACATTATATACAAGTAGTGCTGATGACAGTCCCTGGGCCTATGTCTTATTGTGTGAAAATGTAGCAGAATCCACTTGAGGGGCAGCAAATGGACTGGAAATAACATTCAATTCTTTATCAATATTGTTCCTAGACTTCCTTCTCTTTTTGAATTGTGTCAACATTTAGGTAGAAATATCAATGATCCGAAAATTTCTATTGATTGTGTCATTCTTCCCTTTGTCCAGGAAAGTGTTTAGTTTATAGGAAGCAGCCTCGGTGATAGACCGGCTTATCTGCAGCCAAACTGTTTGTTTCTTCAATTAAAGCCAAGGAAATCGCCAGGAATTTTTTCAAGGCAAATCCGGGTGTCATGTGCAAACCTTGATAATGAGATAGACCCAACAAATATAAACATATATTACATATATCTTTTAGCGTAAATAGCTATGGTGTATATTTGTGTACTTGTGGATCCCTGATGGAAAACCACCATGTTAGGCAGGTAGGGACTGTCCTGATGAATGCCTCGAGTACATTCAAGTGTCTGGACAGAGCTTTCTCGTCACACTTTATTGTCTTTTTTCATCTCCTCTGTGGTTGTGGTGTAAAGCTGTGGGTTTTACAACATATGTTTGTTGTTTACAGGTTGCTACGACGACGGGGGCCACCCCCTGGTGGTGGTGTACTGCCGCAACCAGCCCACCTGGGAGCACGACGCCTTCTCCTCCCAGCAGCTCGCCAGGCTGCTGCTCTACTACCACAACATTCCCAGGTGAGACACAATGTACTACAACATCCCCAGGTGAGACACAATGTACTATAACAACATTCCCAGGTGAGACACAACGCAACCACATTCCCAGGTACTACCCAACATTCCCAGGTGAGACACAATGTACTACCACAACATCCCCAGGTGAGACACAATGTACTACCACAACACAATGAGACACATACTACCCACAAACATTCCCAGGTGAGACACAATGTACTACTACAACATCCCCCAGGTGAGACATACTACTGTACTATAACAACAGGTTTGACAAATGATAGACTTGTTTTCAAATGGAAATATTACGGTACGATCGTAGTACAAATCTGCCACCAGGTGGCATATAAAAATAGTTACTAAAATATTAGTACCATTTTTGCCGCCAGGGGCATGCATACGTGTTAGCTTCAATCAACCAGACCCTGTGATACTATGGCGTAGCAGGAGGAAATGATAATGACTGTTGACTGTTCATCTTAAAGATACCCAGAATGCAATTGTTTATAGCCACCTGGTGCTGATCTGTTACTACAATAGGCCTAGTCGTGTATACCATATAGCAGTGGGCTATAAGTGCTATTTATGTGGCCACCAGTCGCTATGGTGCCTCAACATGATCCACAACAGTATATCTACTCATACATGTACACCTGCACGTCCTGCATGCGGAAAGATCATGGTTTTGTCTCATGTACAAAAGCAGTGTTCATCCATCTCTATCTAACAAAAGTTGTAGGTGACATGTATATGTCCACAGAGACAGCCGCGGTGCCATTGTATCCCCGCACTGACAGGTTTACAGCTTCACTGTGTGAGAGAGTCTGAATGTCACCTCGTCTGTATGAATAGAAACATGTGTACTCAACGTTATCTTATCTCTGACATGCTACACGATACTCATGTTATGGCTGTTGATTTTTGTATATCTTGTAACTTTTTACACTTTTTTTCTCCTATTTAAATCATCTAAGACTGAATATGATCTTTGCAACTGACACACAACTCACATTGCTCTATCATCGTAGATAAAAACAACAAAAGAAATGTATTAAATCTACAAATAGATCTCACATTTTTGTATACTGTACAGTATTATTGCAAATAAAATACCCAAAGAAATATCATTGAAGGCAATGCATTGGAGCATTATAATGATGTTGGTCCATTGGAGACATTTGTTTGCTACCAGGTAAAAAGGCAGTTATTTTGAAGTTCAATAGTGAAAATACTTGTAAACTTCTGATACAAAAAATGTGTTTATGCAAAATGTAAAACATCCCTTTAAATGAGCAGACCACTGAGCAGCTCTCATGCTCTCTCCCACCTGGTGGACATTCAAGCATTGAAAAACACACACCAACCACCACATTCATTACATAAGCATGTGTTTTTTACAATGCGAACCAAACCATCGGTTTAAATGCCTGGGACCCTGGGTGTGTCCCCCTAATGTCCCCTCCCACCTCCCTGGCTTTGATGGTGCCACAGGGGGCCAGTTAGTCAGGGGGCCAGTTAGTGAGCTGGTACAGCTTTTATGGGTCATTATTCTGGATCAACAGGCCATCAGTGACTTTAATCGGCATTCTGGTACATCTTGGCTGGTAAAATGGCGGATCTGGGATTTGAATGAATCCTTGGATCAAAACAGTTAAATGGATAGTACATAATTTCAATTGCTGCCTTGACATCAATGGAGAAATAATCCTGGACGTGAGGCATGATTCACACTAGAGTGCATCTCTTGGACAGAATCATTTTCATGATGTGAATGAAATCATGGTAAAAACTCTTTAATGAATATAACAGTGCTAAATTTCAAAAACTCTGGTTTTAACATCTGTACAGATCATCATACCTACATTGTTTTTGAAAAAAATACATTATATTGTTGATGGACCTATGTGTGCCTACAGCAGCGTGGAAGCTGTGTGATTGGAGGCTGCTGTTTAAATGGCGTATCTGTTGCTGGTCAAAGATAAGGGGCTGTCAAGTGCAGTTTGTGTGACGATCCTCATCAAACGGGAGGCCAAGTGTGCCTCACACAATACTTAATGGTCTGATAGGACTAAAAAAATGCTAATGGAATTATGAGGTGTTAATCTGTTTTGTTTAGCATCCAAACTATTACTGCAATCATTTTGATTGGCTGATTATCAAAGTTAGCATCATTATGCATCATGTTCATCAAGTAAAAGACAGATTCCACTGTTTTTTTTTCAAGGCTTTCCCATGTTTTTGTTCACTAACCATGCTAGCTGGAGTGTGTGCTGCTATGATTATGAGGGAGTTCACTGGCCCGTCAGTCATGTGAGGTCATGACCCTGATCCTCCGTGAACTCCAAACACAATTACTAAGACAATTACCGAGACAGAGTCTTTGTATTTTCATGTTTCTTCTGACAAAGTGAAATTTGCTTCATTTTTTCTTTTTTTTTTTCGGGGAGTTGAAACTATCTTGTCGGGATCTAATGTTCCCCTTTACCTGAGATGACAAAAAAGAACTTAAACTTTTTAAAAGGGTAGAGATGCAAAATTTAAAAAAATTGAATTCTAGGCGTATTTTAAGTAATATGCCAAATATGGAGTCTTCTTAAATTTAAAACGTTATTTTTTTTAAAAACCAAATTTAAAATTTTAAAGGGGAGTTTTGGGCCCTCTAAAGCCTTGTTTGAAAAAACCGGGAATGAGGTTTTGGGGGAATTCCCATATTTTTTTATAAATTTTCACCTTAAAAATTTCAAACTTTTTGCCAAAATTTTTCCCCCCTTTTCCCCCTTTTGTTTTGTCCGGGGCATTTTAAAATAAATTTTCAGAAAGGCACTGAGCAGTACTTTTTCCCCCAAGTTTTTGACCCCCCGGGCCATTTAATGAAAACGGGTTTCCCGGAAGCTTTTTTAAAAATTTTTTCCCCCCCCAAAAATTTTTCAAAAAATTTAATTTCAAAAATTTTTTAAACTTGTTAAATTTATTACTTTTAAAAAATTTTTTGGGGGGACAGCCCAAATTTTCCCAATTTTAAACCCTTTTTTTAAAAAAAAAATTTTTACCCTTCAAAGCATATTTTGAATAATTTAGCCCCCAAAGGACCTTCCCCCCCCAAAAGGGTTTCCCCTTTTAAATTAAAAAACCCCAAAACCCCTTTAAAAATTTATTCTTCAACCCCCTTTAAAATAAATTCATCCCTTCCCCTTGTTCCAGCCCCCTCGGGGGCCGGGGCCCCGGGTCCCAGGCGGGAAACCTTTTGGGGGGGGGGCCCCCCCGGCAACCGCGCCATGGTGCAGTCCCCGAACCCGGCCCCGAGTGCTCATCTTCAAGTCACCCCGCTCAGGCCAAAAATTGACATCGGTGGGGCAGAAACTAGATTTTCATTTTTTGGGGGGGGCCATTTGATCATTTGAATTTATTTTTTTCCCTTGTAAAAAATGTGTTGTGGGGAATTGTTAAAATTTCCTGTTTCGAAACCTATCAGGCATATCATGGGCCGAGAAAGCGTTAAAAGTTAAAAATTAAGTTTTTAAACATGAATATGTGTTTTGGGGGGGTTCCAAGTTCCTGCGGGACAAAGGGAGATACGCTGATGGTTGGGATGACAATTTTTGAGGGAAATGAGGCGATTCCAACATGCATTTGTAAACCCCTACAAAATTTTTTGCGTTGGTTTGGCATGTTGGAACCCATATTCCCGTCCTTTTTGTGATTTGATTAGGTACCATCAGGAAAGTTAAAGTTTTTTTTAGCAACTCTTTTATTTGTATCAGCCCCTCGATTGACAGCCCAATCTGTTGTTCAGATGAACCTGCTGATGAGCTCCGCCCTGTACAAGGCCGTGCCCCCCAAACTCCCCCACCTCGGCGGCACCCACAACCACAAACCACACACTGGTCCGCTTCAGGCTCGGGGTACGCTTAGGATCGTTTTATTGCTGAGAAGGTATGAAAGGTTCCCCCCAACATTAGGGGGACATTTGGTCTGACAATGGTTTTGGGTTTTGCTTTTTGGTTTTCGGGAGTTAGGTTCGACTCAGGTCCCGATGGTTACCTCGAGAATATGCCCGTTACTCAATACAGCTTGTGCTGGAGAACTCCATTATGTTTTAAGATTTAAAAATTTTTTAACAAAACAAACCTTTAAAAAAAACTAAAAATCAATATCGAAAAAATGGATGGGG
>CM032661.1:39874543-39936248 GCA_019095985.1 Streblospio benedicti
TTATAATCTGTGCTTGAACATCTACCAACTTTCAGTGGAATAAAGAGGCAGTAGGAAAACCACAAAAAATTGTTTTGGTGTTATTATTTCACTTCCAAATATGGTAATACCAAGGTCCCAAAAGGCCTCTCCGTCAATTTTTTCGATCATATTTACGAGCCTCACCCAAATAGCTTCGCAATGAGGTATAACACAGCTTTTTATGATGTGTTTAAACTAGTTAAAATGAATGAATAAAAATATAGGTAAAAATCTAGTAAAAACACATGGAGTAGATAGGGTTAAATGATAAGATTGTATTTTCAAACCCTGTACAATTTTCTGATGATAAGCAATGAAATCTTGAAGTTACTTGACGTCTTTTAATAGGACACTCTTGTTAAACGAGAATTTGATCATCATCCCACATACTATTGACTATGATATTGATGAAACAAGCTTCAAAGTGCCCGAGTCAATGACATACGCTGTATTTGCCCCTCTCGACGCCAGCCGTAAATTCACTATACTCCCCCTCAGTGCCAGACTCGCATTTTTGCGTGACGTGTTATTCACAGTGGGGGCTTCAGTTGTCATAGTTGAAATATGATCCTTTGTAGCTCTTACGTTTTTCATCAGAACATTTTCACATTTACAGTACACATTCAGGAGACGGTCTAGTTTCTTATTTTTACCATTATAAATAAAGGTACATACAGCATAAAGTTAAATTTTGACCATTTCGAGTAATCGTCCATTCATTTGACAGATTGCGTGGTTGATTTTAAATGTCGTAGTAGCAGTAGCAATTTTAAGTGCAGCGAGTTTTTATCCAGGATAGACACAAAAAACACCATAAACCATCCCTATTTCATAATAATATATTTTTACTTACAATATTACGGACCAAAAACGTCTTCAACTTTTTTTATTTCTTCATTTCCGTAAAGTTTGACACTCAATGACAGGCACCACTCGACAACCCGACAAAAACATCATCCGTTTTGATAGAAATACTAGATTTCCAACGTCCACACTTATTGGGTAGTTTGCCAAACGGTTTATTTGTGATTCGGTATCCAAGATACAATAAGATGGGGCATGGTTGCCGAATAATATGATAATTCTTCTTCAAAATGTTCAACTTTGTCACTCTTACCAAAAGCCGGTATTTTCCGAAAATCAGCCTTGCACAGCGCGCCGCTGATATAGAATCGTAGGAGCGCTCTTGATAAAGGCTAATTGATGTTCTTTAGCAGTGTCAACGTGTTTTGTGGCGCTTGAACCTAAGAATACCGCTTATTCATTTTGATTAAGGCTCAAAATATATACCTGGATATGAACTTGATGAGTTTAGTTTCACATTTGTTTAAGGTCTCTATGAATAGCAGGTTTCACGACGATTAAAACCATACGACAAGCTATGGTTTTGCGAACACAAATAAGAGTATTCGCAGCTCAAAATTGCAGCAGATAATGCGTGTTTGGTGGGTAAATATTCGTTCACACTAATATAATTAAAAATATTAACACTATGCTGCTTATTTACTTCTAGAAATGCTTCGAAATGTCAAGGTAAAGTTGTTGTTGTTGACATACCGGAATTTGAGACTAGAACCACGAGTGTTTATATACGAATATGGCAGACAAACTCAAACTGTTTTTTTCTGTATATAAACTGGGTGCATATATGAAGCTTTTTCAAGGTTCTAATCCATCGATACATCTTCATTAACCCATTAAATATTGAATTATATTTGGCTCAATCTTATTTGAGTTGCACATTTGAGTCGATCATCTTACGTGTTGTGAGTACGGGTACGGTATACACCATACGCTATACACCCATTTTTTGGCATTCCTACCACAGCTGTGCAAACTCTAAAGCTCAAATATGTCCAATAATCGCTGTGCGCGTGTGATGTAAAACTCATAGGGTTTTTCATTCTAAATATGTCATTGCTTTGGTGAAGAGGCCTTTTTTTTCAGCAGCAATGCTTTCGTTGTTGTTTTCGCATTTACACTACCTGGGAGTTGTAATTTGATACCTTTGTGAGCACGATGAAACGGGTGGAATTTAGATTTTGAATATTGAAAATTTGTGATGTCGTTTGAGTTTTCGTCCATGGATGGTTCTTTAGGATAAGAGATTACAATGGAAGGTAGTGTTGTGGAGGTGGTTCCTGGTGCTGTGAGGAACATTGTGGTGCGGATATGGCAAACCCTAGCAGTGGTCATCTATGGTGTCATGGTATGCAGTGTCGTCAATGGCTACTACTTCTATTTCGCTTTGGTGAGTAGATGATGCAAAAGTGGTGCAGAAAGAAATGATTGAATTTATTTTTATCATGTTCATGTCTGTATAGCTATAAAACTTTGCATTTGTTAAGAATTTGTAAGATTTTTCAAATAATCGTGATGTTTATTTGCCAAACACTAATATACATCCAATGTAACTTCAATGCAAGATTTCCAAACTTCTCTTTAATAGCGCTAAGCCAAACATAATTAGCTGCATTTAAATCAATAATAATCAATATGTAAAACAACATTTGAAGATGATAGAACTGATCATTTTTTACGATATCTACAAGCCATTTACAGTCATACAGTAGAGTGCACCCCGAGGCTCTAACAGACAGAAATGCATGTTGGTGTGCAGAGTTTCAATAACGTTTCGGGGAATCAGCGCACAGATGAAATAGCATCGTTATGCCCCAGAACATCATTCCGTAATGGGGGAACTTTCTTATTGCAGACGCTTTTTATGTCCAGCTTTTATTGGGTTTTAGGGTGTTTGAGTCTAACATGGGAGATTGTTACTTATTACGTAATGTCTTAGTCAGTCTGAATCATCTTGTCTTACTGGATCAGTGTTAAGATGTGGAGCATCATGCGTGGTTGAATCATTTATGGTCTTATTGCTATGTTGTCAATATTTTGCTCATTTGATTCAAAATGGTTGTGAGCTATTTTCAATACTGAATGTGGTGATATAATCTAAAATCAGCAAATTGTGCTTGTTTCATTAAAGTTGGATTAACTTTGATGTATCAATTATTTT
Organism: Streblospio benedicti; assembly: GCA_019095985.1. Classification (NCBI taxonomy): domain Eukaryota; kingdom Metazoa; phylum Annelida; class Polychaeta; order Spionida; family Spionidae; genus Streblospio; species Streblospio benedicti. Next base: position 39,877,587 of record CM032661.1, read on the forward strand.
TCAATGGGATACAACTGTGACAAATTGCCATCTATGAATATTTCTACAAACATGTGCAAAAAAACACTTTCGATGTCTGATGAAAAAGCACTACACTTTGCCATCTGACCATAAATACCAAGGATAGTTGACAGTACTTTCTGAGATGTCACTAAATGAGCTGAAAAAATCAAAACACAAATTCCATAAGCTGCATAGACAATGTCTGTATTGGAGCTGAACGTATGAAAGTATAAGCAGGATAGACCATGTGTGTATGCTCATAAAACCATCGGACCATGACGCGTCTCCTGCGTGTCTCCTCGCTGGCTGTGCTCCGGACCATGTGGTTGCACCGCCTCACACCACGTGTGTGGTTCGGGGCGGTTCACCACCGGCCTCACCACACGTACCGCCATGTGGTGGTCGCTGACCTAATACAGCGGCCTCAGCTGCGGGCTGCAGCTGTCAGGCAGCAGGTGAGGGGGACGTCGTGACCAGCACTGTCCTGATGGCTGTGGGTTGACTGTCCTGGAGGATTAGTTGTGTTTGATGTTTGTGTTGTTGGTGGAGAAGTTGAGGGTTGTGTATCTGGAAAATGCAAGATGCAACATACAAAAAGATGATTTTAGATTGTATGAACTTGTGCAGACTTGTCATTTTGATGACAAACTGAAAAAAGTTTTGATTTTCTTGATTTTTATATGAATATAGGATGCTTTATGTTTGTGTTTGACACATTTTCATTTCAATGCTATTGAAAATGCTTGATTTTTGTCAGCTGTATTTAGCGACAAAATTATGTTGATTACTGACCTATTTTTCAATCCCTATGTACAATGGAGTCACAATAATCCCTTGCATTGTTCACTTGAATATTTAGGCATTAAAAGCCGTAAATTGACTTGTAAAAACTGACATTTTCCATTGGTTTCTCAATTTGCCAGTTCAGATTTTCACCTAAAATTTCATTGCATTCAAAAACTGCTTCAAAAACAGCAACGTTTTTCATCTTAAGACTTTTTTTTACTCCAATAACTTCCTCCAACGTGTTTTATTTTGATTTTGAGTTCTTATCACAAAAAAATGTTGCACTTTAGGTTTAGAATGTCATTTCATTTTGCAATATCCAGCACTCGGTTCCCACCTGTTCTAACAGGCTGTCTTGTGTGTGTTTCAGAAGCTGGAGCCGTTTGTGGAGAATTGTCGGCGCGCGGCAAAGTTTCTCGTCTCCATCATGAACGAGATGTCAGCCGACTCGCAGCATCTCCCCTCCTCTATAGAAGGTACGTCCTCGCAATATAAGGGTAATGGTATGTTTTAATGGTGAGATCGCCCTTGTGGTGTCGTTGTCTGCACGAGTGAGCTTCAGCAAATGAGTGCTGACAAAGACACCACAAGTGCAGAGATGATCTTAACAATATGAAATGATATGTTAGGTGCTGTAGGGGTTAACATGACTCCTTTATATGGAAGCATTGCATTAAATAAATACCTAGGTTTAGACACCAAGACAATTAAATTTGTCAGGATAGCTACACAGTTATGACCATTAAGCGGTTTTGGCAGCCATCTTGGACGCCATCTTGAAAAACACACTTTTCTGACTGTCCTACTTTGGTAAACCTTTAGTATGATATAGAGTAAACTAACCTGTACCAGAATCAGTTGAGAAACCTTTTGTAGCAACTTTTTGAAGGTTGGGAGTAGTTTTGACATATATTGACTCAACTATAACCCTCTCTACCCCGTAGAATGTGAGCGTCTGATCTCCTCCCACGAGCGCCTCGTTCGCCGGGCGCTGGACGACCCGCTGCTGCTGGCGCTGCAGACTGGCGCCGAGAACAGCCTCGCAGATCTCGCCGCAGCGCCCGGCAACCAACAGGGAGACAGGTGAGATGGGTTCAAATCCTGGCCAGTGTTAGATTTACAAACAATCTAGTCAATGTTATGCATGGGCGTTGTTGGTACTGTGTTAGTACAGTGCCCCAGATAAAGCTTACTTGTCTCCAGGTCTTACTAGTCCTCAAAAAATGTCACTCGTCCTACATGTTCTACACCTTATGGCTAAGACAAAAGCTGGTCGTCTGACAGATGAGTAACTTTACTCGTCCTCTTGGTTTAATACTCGTCTCTGACTAGCAGACAGAGTATTTGTCTGGGGATATGTAGTACTATTCTAAGCTTATCCCAGTAGCAGACATTCAAACCTCCAATTAAGACCAACGCTTATATGAAGACCAATTCTCACTGTTGCAAACCTCCATAAAGAGACCATCATGAACCTCCATACAGAGACCACCCTCTGTAAGACCACTTGATGCTCGTCTCTGAGTGGTCTTTATTGAGAGGTTCTCCTGTACAAGCCTGTGGGGGAAGGTTCCATGTAGATGTTAGAAAGCATGCGGGTCATTGTGGCATGTGTTGTGGGTTTGAATCCCAGCAGAGAATACTGAATTTCAAGGATGATAAGAGATTCATGAGGACAAGAAAGGTTTTTTGAATGGTCATATTTCACGGCTAATACTTAGAACATCTCTGAATACTTCCCTAAATAGCTTTCTTTATTGCTATGCTTATTTGAAAAATGTGAGATGGGTTTTCTTTTGAAGAGCTTTTTGAGTATGTTTATATTCAATTTACTGCAAACATTTACAAGTTATTTTTCAATGATGGCCCTCAAGGTTTATCACGATGTGTTCTCTGGGTTGAATATCAGATACTGGACATATTGTGTTCAATAAAGAACCTGGCGACACACTTATAGCGAATAGATCCTAATTGAAGGTTACGCGATTCATGTTATCAATGTGTTCAGTTTTGCATGTAGGGACTTTTCCGCTTTATAGAAGTGATTTCTTTGAGCTACTGATGTGATTAGTGGGGACCCATTCAAGGCTGTATATGTATCAGTGTGTGAAAGTGAGAGTACCAGACATAGAAAGTTCAGATCACCTTTTGAATGGGTGCACATTCACTAACATCTATTTTGATATACTATTTTATATTGTTTTATATCCGCAAAATATATTGTGGGTGGAATTTTGAAATTGTTATTAAGAAATTTAACAACTATGTTTTTTTATGGGTTTTAGAATCAAGAGTTTCTTACAAAAGTCACACGTTAGAACTTCCACCTGTGTCCATGAACAACCCAGCCTGATTGTGTACTAATTTACAATCATTACAGCTAAAGTGTCAACTCTCCTGGGTTCAAACGTCTGATGATTTCTCAATCATAGTCACTGGGGGATTTGACAGCCAGCTGTAATTCTGTATTGTGGTCTTCACCGAATGATTATAGTGTCACAAAAGACGGGAATTAGGTTCAGTTTTGGTCCCAAAATGAGCAGGTTGTGTTGGTATAATACATGAGGGTTTGTCATCTTGGGACAACTAGCATGTTACATCTGTTGTTGATTTGAAAAGGAACTTGTAGTGTTCAAAATGGGCCAGGGCCAGAAATTATATTTAAAATTTGAAGTTTAGAGCAGGTAATAGCTCTTTTGAGTCTCAGTCTAACCTATTACTTTAAAAAAAACAGGCCCATATTCATTGATGTTAGGAATTTTACAGCGTTTCCAAATTATTCTATTATGGGCAATATAGAGATGATAGTGCCTGTTCACTTGTTGATTTTAGAGGCTTTCACATTAGCATGAGGGTGATAAGGATGTATTGTGCAGAGAATGTACACACCGCCATATTACACAAATAGTGTTAACACACGTTTACATGTATATGGCAAACATCACAGAGATATGAGCCTAAAATCGGCCTAAAATCATAGCAGAGGTTGCTTGCACGCAGATAGTAAATGTCATAAATATTAGTTTAAATATTCATTAGAAAAGATAAGTTATTACATTCAGTTGCACAGTTTGCAGGTAGATGTTTGCATAAATGTAAATTTGGTGGTTTATAGTTGTTCTCACAACTTTACATTTTACACCAGGTCATTGGCACACTTTTCAATCAATTGATCATTTCTCACGTATTTGCATCATTGTCTCTAAATCACAAATCTATGAAACAAAAACTTGTCCTTTTATTTTTGTTACAGCGATTTGCCAAATAACAAAAGTATTTTCCACAAAAAAAAAGAAAGCAAGAAAAAGTGCCAAATTGAAATTTATGGACTTGAAATAAAGCAAAAAAATATATGCTACAATAGCTGGCAATAATACAAAATGGTGCAGTGATTTGTCAAAGTGTCATTTCGATGTCCAGCACTGACCAGTCTGGTGTTTAACCTCATTCCTCCGTCTTACTGAACTATCCGCCTGAGGGCCCAAGTCAGTCGGTCACATAACTACATGGTAATTTGATTGTGAGATAATTATTATTCAAATAGCTACTGATTTGTCAGAGCATAAGAATGTTAAAGAGAATTGCCTGTTGGAATCCAATTAATGTTGTTTTTGAAGAGTTTATTGCATTAGAATGAACTAGTTGGAGCATTCTATATGCATTGTTTGTGCAATGTATAATTACATATAGCAAGCTGCTCCTGCTAATGACAAAAGTAGATATTGTTGTACCAATGATTATTCATTACTTAAGATAGGAATAATTTATACCCTATATAATTTTAAACCATTTTGGTCATCAAACAATAAATATGAAAGTAACATATTTCTTACAAAGATGAATTAGGTCAGAAAGTAATAAATTACAGGAAGCTTTCTCAAATGCCTCGTTGACAGACTAATAGCTAACCAGGAGAGCCGATAAATCTCCCTCTAACAGGACCGCACTGTACGGCCTGCGTAATTAATCTGCAGACACTGTATTTTAATGGCCATAATGGAACAGGTGTGTGTCTCACAGACTAATTATACTGTCTTATCATGATCATCACGATGCGTTTAGTCATGGCACAAGACCTCTCCGCGTCTCACGAGCCTCTGGGGTCAGAAAGCAATTAGCAATTATGCAGCAGTATGTAAACTAGTCTTGCTGGTGGCGACAATCTTCACTTGTCAACATCGTTGATGGTAAAAGGAAATTTTTAGCCTAAATTTACTGCAAATATATCGTTACATATGACAGGAAAAGAGCTAATTGTCCAAGGAAAGTATTTTGGGGTATTTTTACTAAGGTTATCTGAAATTGAAGATATTATATGTAGGCCTATCTGTTAAGGTCATCTTTAGTTTCAATGATCCCTGTTTAAATAACGCTCCACGTTTCTTGTGTGGTGCATTGTTATTGATAATGACATTGCACAAAAGTTATAGTTAAACTATGAAAAGCTCATAGCAAATCTATAAATACATTAACAAAATCCTGTCAATCAAAATTTGAATTGGATATGCCTACTGTCGACTTATGATATGTAAAAATTTGGCCGTACTCCCAGGTAAATGTTTTCATCTTTGCTTCCATTGATCATCAATTAGGTTTTGACAGTTATCACCATTTTGCAGACTATAAAGTTAGTTTTTAGTATCTCTTTTTGTCAATTATTGAATGGTGCTTTTTAAATTAATAGGATTTTGATGACCTAGTACAGTCCAACTGCTTGTTAGCAACAGTTTGTAATCACTAACATATATAAGAATGAGGCAGGCTCAAAAAGTATTTTGTCTAATATTTAAAACCATTAGATCTTTTAACAGTGACACCAACTGAAATGTTACTTGGTTCACTGGTCTTCTACCCACAGTATGTTGATGTCGGACTGGACATGAATAAGGTTTCTACCATTGCATAATATTAATGACATTAAATGTCCACGTTATTACTTCTTCCTTCAACCCTTTTTCCTCGAAAGTGCTGAATTGTATATCTTCAGTATATATTAATAATTCATTGGGAAGAATTCTATAACGTTAGATAAATGTGAATACACATTTGATAGCGCAGTCATTTGTATGGTAGGCCTACATGGAAAGGCTGAAAATCGTGGGGGTGCATCTTACGAATTAAAGAGTTACTTTTAACTAAGCAGAGTTCAGGGTTTTGTCTTGAATTGTTGAGACGCGTTTTCATATATTCTCTGTTGTCTGTAAGATAGCTGTCGAAATGACATTTTTAAGTGGACCAATCGAGACGTATTAAGTTTTTATAGTCTGCAAAGCAGCGTTTCATTTCTTTTGACCAGTTTCCACCGACAAAGAACTTTGTGCTTTAGATACAACTTTGTGCACCTCTCAAGCAGAGTGAGATTTGATTGGCGCTAACAATGAAACAAAATCATACAGGATAATCATGTGTCAGATTGTTCCACAGAGAGATTATCAGATTATCAGTGTTCATAGGGCGGAACTGAGATTTCTCCACAGTATGGACCAGTGTGGGTTATAACACGCAGGATAGACACGGAATAACACTTATTTACTAGTAGACGGAGTGCGTTCAGTTATTATAGTATTTAGGTTATGAATATGATCTTTATCTTAATGTGTGTTCAAAAGGAAAGTGTATTTTGTTGAAAATGGATGACGAGGAATATTTGATAGTGTTTCATGTATATTGTTACTTGTATTAGGATACTTATATGTATTCTAACATCGGTTCATTTTTATGCAAAATATTTTTGAATACTGAAATTTATCAAATTTTATTGAAAATCAAAGTTGCATCAATTTTTTGACTGTCCTAGTCAGTCTTATTCATTGAACATGGTGAAGAATAACATGATGCAAGTTAGAAAGTGTAGTGCATGCTTGGGATAAAACTGTCATTCCGTGTGAGGATGAAAGTGGCTTTCTGACATGAGGATCGAGGATGGTTCCCGCGGGCCATGAAGCCTCCACGAGTCGTGGCGACTCTGGCTGAGTGCTACTTGGTGGTGTGGAGAGTGTTTTGGTAATACGCCTTGTTTTATTGATGGTCAATGTTTTGATATGTATGCTTCCGTGGATAGGAAGGAGGCCTCGTGACCAGAAGGTCATGGGTTCGATTCCCAGCTGGCTCTGGTGATGGGTGCTGAGCAAACTTATCTCTAAACAGTTGCACACTGCTCCGTGGTACTTATAGGTGCAATAGGTACAGGTCAGGTTGCGATATCCTGTATGCTTCCTGTAACGGGAGGTTGAAAAAGATGTGGTTTGGCAAGAATGCCAATGACCTGGTGTCAATGTAGAATTGTCTGATTCTGCATGGAAAATGTTGAAAACTGATTGATTGACGATAATCATAGGTTTTTATTTCATTATTTCAAAAATCACTTTTGAAAGCTATTTATATTTAGTAAATCACTTTTTGAAGTCATTTATGTAAACTATCTTTTAAAAAAATCCTATTGCTTGCTTAAAGTTAAGGATGGTAAAAAATCATGACGTCTTTTGAAGTAGCTGCACTCTTACTAATGTGCAAACTTTTATTGCTAAACTTTGACATGCTATTTCTTTTTCACGTAATCTATGACCAATTATAAACCTAATTTAGAGTCTTCACAAAAATGTTCTGACAGACGACCTTCACTTGCAAATTTCGCATGATGAACGACCTTGAGACAAATACCTATTAGTATCGAATGGCTGTTAATTACTTTAATTACAAATATGTTGATTAGCGTAGCATATGATACGAGTCGACATATTGGCCATTATGACTTTGTGTGGAAAAGGCCTTTTTAGTTTTTACACATTGCTGGATCTGTGCTCTTGACCTGACAGAATGGTTCAATGTATTATTATAGATCCATGCAGATATTGCATTGTCTGGTAGCTGTTTAAAAATGCATGTCTTGTTGCGTATAAATATATATCTACATTCTTATTTGACGTCCATCTCTATAATAAGACCATTTTTCACAGTCCCAAGCCTTCATGTAAAGACCATCGCGAACCTCCATACAGAGACCACCTCTCTATTGAGACCACTTGAGGCTAGTCCCAGGAGTGGTCTTAATAGAGAGGTTCTACTTTTTATTATAGATCCATTAACTATTGTGTGCTATGTAAAGGAGACTGAGATGGCTAAGCTACAACTGGACTAGCAAAGTAAGGATTGGGGCAAAAAAACTGTCCTGGACTTATAGGGGTAGCCCTGAAAATTGGTAATACTTTTAGTGTTGGGGGTGAGGGGGCTGAAACTTTCAACAAATTTAGACAGGAGACGGTGACAATCACACCTTAATGGCCACATCTATCTGTTCGTTCATAAGTAACACTGGAAGTGGCAGAAAAATTTTTAAAGTGTGAACTGTTTGTATTTATACCCTGATGAACCTATTCGATTACAATTCCTGTTATTGGTGAAAAGACAAGGAAATGGTGGTGACTGGTGATTTATTAGGAAAAAAATGTTGGTGAATGGATTTTTATCAAGGCTATATATCTAATAGTGACCCCAGTCACACAGCACCCTGTACAGAGGTATACACCCCCCTCTCTCTCTGTGTTCCAGCGCTCCTGCCCACCCCACGCCCTGTACCGGCAGGTGCACGAGGCCATGGTCCGCCTGGTGCGGCTCGCAGACAGACGCCTCCACAAGATCGACACCTGTCTTCATGCACGCCAGTTCGAACAGCAGCAGGACAGGACAGGTACTCATTGAGACCACTTTATCTGTAGTTGTTTACGGGTTCCAGTGTTCATATAAATAAATACTGTACCTTAAAGAACTTGTCATTATGGTTTTGTGGCACTGGCCAAAGTCTGACCAAAAAGACAGCACAGCAGTTTGAGCAACAGGCCGGAACAGGTTTAGTCGCTACACTGTACATGTAATGGAATTTGCCTACATCTGATATCTCACAGTTTACCCAGTCGTATAGCCGTGGTTCAAATGTATAAATATTATGGAAGCTGGTCAAACGGGCCATCAAATGATGCTGGCCTAGTTAAAATGTGGTTGCCTCCTTCATGGGGTAAATAGGTAGGTGGTGACAGCATGAATTGAAGGACAGAATTTTGATAGTTTTATACAATGAGGCATAGATACAGCATGAAATTGAAGGATTTGAGGCATATACAGTGTATAGAGAAAAGATTAATGCTGGACAGTAAGGAAGAAGCATGAACATGATTGTTTGATAAAGTCAGTGTGAGGGGAGCATTTTAACATGATCATGGTACATTTACTTGAGACCAATTAGCAACTGCATTATGAATTCTCCGGAGACTTATACATGTGCTTCTGTGAAAATACGTAGCCAAAGCTTTAGCACGACCTGCTCACTGAGGAAATTCCTCGTTTTATTGTCCTAACCACTTAATGCTGAAGACAATGAGGATATGGGCATTCAGTGTGTTCTGTAGCAGTTACAGCTTTAACTGTTAAATGGGTCTTTTCTCTTATACAATTGTTGTGCTTCAATAGAACTTAACACAAAGGAGATTCCAGGAGTTATGAAGTCAAGAAATAACAGCTCGTGGTTGCATTGTCTTAGACCGCATTGCCACAGTATAAGTGGACAACCATATTAAGGCAAGCACCATAGCAAGGTCCCGAGTGATATTATACACTGTCACTTGCACAGGTGTCTGTAATACAGCATATAGGGCACTGGACTCCAGTGTCAAAACAGTGCAACCTCCCCTCCTGACTCCTACAAAGAGACCACCTTCATAATAACATCAATTGTCACAGTCACAGATCTTCTTAAAGAATCCACAACAAACGTCTACAATGTTTGAAAAAAGACCACCTCTGTAATGAGACCACTTGAGGAGACTAGCCCCTGGGTGGTGATTATGAGAGGTTGCTCTGTATGCGGAGTGTTACACTATGGTCTATGATTATAACAATGCATCTGCTTTGTCACATAAAATACTGTGCATTGTAATTGCGCTATTTGTAGCTATATCGCCTTGGGCCGCGAGCGCTATAACGCAATAAGAATATCACGGCGTATAGTAAAAATACAATTACACTGGTGTAAACATTGACCGCAAATAATAGTTTGTAGGCCCATAAACTTTGGATCCAATTGTGGCGTGAACCCTTGAATTTGACGGAAATTCGTATGTTCATTCATTGATGTTTACCAGAAATATTTTGGTTGAATTTTAAAAAATTCTGCATTATGTTTATTGTGAAATAATGTCATTTTGGACACTAAACGTTCATGGTTTAGTGTTTTGATTTTGATCAATGTTTCAAACCTATGCAGGCAATTATATTGACAGAAATCTTATCAATTACTGATAAAATGAATCTTGTGGACTCTTAGGTATAAGTATATTCATATTTATGTAAAATTTATGTGGTTAAAAAAGACACTCATAGTTTGGTGTCAACTGAAATTTGCATCTCTGCCTCCGTAGTTATTATGAAACCGTAGTGATCATATATAATGCCGTGAATCAGTTAGAACTTGGTGAAAGTATATTAGAAAGCATTCATGATATTTACCACTTGTAGTAAAATTACACGCATTGCAACATATAATTAAGTGTAAGCAGGGAGTCAGAATATCTGAAGTCTGCCGTGTAAGTGAGATAACTGTAAGTCAGAGTGCATACTTAAACAAGCTTGACAAACATCACCCACCTTTAGTTGTGGCTGGTTCCTGTGGACTCCCTCCAGGCTCGTACCATCAGGAGATCCAACACTGCCTGGTTACATCATAGCATCAACTCTTTGGCTGCCTGACATAGTTGTTTGCTGTACAAAGTACAAGAAAAACACTGGGCAAGAGCTAAAAATACAATTAACGTCCTCTCTCATCGGAAAAATAACAAACAAAAAAACACAAATAAGTTTGATTAAGTTTGATTAAAAAATTAGCTGAGATAATATTAAAAGAAACAAACTTTCACCCGTGTAGTGAAGTTCTAGTTGAATATGTATGTCTATACAATTTAAGTCTATATCATGTTTGGAATTAAGATGCAGTTTTGGGACATTTGAAGTCAAAATTTTGATAAGGATATTTTAGTATTTTCGAATCTTTAGAGTTAAACCATGCATTATAATGTCAAAACTTATACGCTGTTCAACATTAAAAGTAAAGTATTCATTTACGAGTTTATTAATACGACTTGCCTGTTTAGTGATGTTTTATTGAATAATAAATGTCTTGTCTGTACAATTCATTACCATTTATGGTTTTTCTCTTCACAACTTGAATTTGTGTAATGTGTTGGAATAAAGTAGCATGAAAGTAAAAATCATGTGTACAAGTTATCATAGAATGTGAAAATATATTTTATGTGTCATCTTTTTTTTCTACCATATTAACATTAAATGTAGGGTATCATATTTAGTCAAACTCGATAGCATCTTGTTCTTTATATAAATAAAGCAACCAGATTTCCAAATATGAAAAAGGAACAACGTCCATATGCACTTGGCAGTCAGTAAATGAAATATTGTGTTTTCACTAAGTTGATGAACTTTATTGATAAAGGTGTTAAATCGTTGCTCTCATAAGATAAAGACCTGTTTAGAAAAGCTGTTAGCTTAATAAGTAGCGTTTATGGATTATTTATACGTTATATCAGCCCCTTGTTTTATCATACACAGTAACACCTTTTGTGCGACGATGGATTTTCTATGTCCACGTCAAACCTCTGACGTTGTAGCGCCTCAAGTCTTGTCAGAAACTAAGTCAAAACTCTAAAAAAGTGCCTCGTGAAAGAATAAAAAAATGTTTCGCCTGTCCTGTGCATTGAATTTAGACTGAGAGATAAAGATATCTCAGTAAGTATTGAATAATGTTTGACAGTAAATTCAAGATTCATGACAGAATTTTTGAAGAGAAAAAAATGCACCAGCACTTATCAATAAACTTCTGTAAATCTCAACTGTCAATCGACCTATAAAATTTCATGTTGACTGACAGATTTAGATTTGATATCTAATGTTGACTGTAAATATAGGATGTTGAAGTTGCGCAATAGCCTGTAATACCCTGACAGCAGCCCCAAACAGGGGAGGAGTTAGTCTAACTGACCTGTGGTGCCTGCTGCTGCGACATGTCACTGGCCCCAAAGCATGTTACGAACTGAACTACCATTGTGAAAAGTGACTGTTCAAAGTGTTTCTGGCATATGTGTGAAAAAGTGGATTATTTCATTCAAAACTTGACAAATGGATCGTCATAATCGTCACTTGGATATAGTGTGAACTCTGTAAGGATTTGGTCGACTTGTCATAAAAATTATTATAGAGACATGAAGTTGTGAATGGATAAATGTACATCAGGATATCAATATGTCGTAAAGTATATAGTGAATTCTTCTGTTTGGTCAATGGATTCCTATGTATAGAATAAGAATAACAATAATAAAATCGCTTAGAATGCCCATAATTGGACTTTCTTCACATGGGTGTTCTATTTCACAAATTGGGTGTAATTTTCATTCATTCATAGTTTTTCTCATAATACATCAAGATCTGTTTTCTGTCATTAATGGTGTTCGTTTGTTGTGGTTGTCTTTTAAAGTTTGTGTAGATGTGCCTATAAGTATTTTTTACCGTAAAACACGGGACGTCTGTGCATTTACATATATGATTACAGGCGAGTTGTGACTGATGTCGAAAATAATAACATAATTGAAGTTTCCACAGGTTCTTTGGGGAAAAACAACTGTTGCATACAGTTGAGGCTTTCATAATAGACACGTGCGTTTTCTATACACGTATGTCCATTATACAGTGGTTTTGCTAGCTTTCTTATGTATACAAAACTCGTATCATGAAAGCCACTCATGGACAATTGCTTTTGCATTATCAATAGCTATGGTTTTTTCTCCTCAAATCTTAGTTTTAAATTGACCAAGCCATGCTTGTGACTGATGAATTAGTGAGGTGTAGTTTTGTGGGTATAGACATGAATGCATCTTAAGTTTTGCACTGTTTGAAAGATTTGTATATTGTGTTCATGCATTTCACTTTCTGTGGTACTTGTATACTTGATACCAGGCTTCATATGAAAAAGTTTCGTAATATTTTTAAGAAATGAAGACACGAAATATGTGAAAATATGGAAATGAAATTAGATCCAACGATTAACTTTAAAGGAGACGTTAAGTTTGTAGTATTAAACAGGTACTCAAACAGATAGAATGTTTGCTAAATTGCATATTACAGTTTTGTGACATTAAAAAGAAGCTGGAAAGTTTAATATGAAACCTAGTAGTCATTAAATTGAAATGATATACAAACTCATGAATCTAAGTATATAAATGATAAAGGGGAAAGTATATTATTACATTGACCATTTACATGTTTGATATAGCAATAAATACATATGCATTGGAAGTACAATGCTTGATGACAATTTTATAGCCTGGTTATTGGACCAGGACTATTTGTACAAGAAACACATGAGGGTGGGTAAATATCAACAGCCATATCGGCCAATGCTAGCTACAAATAGATATAGGAGTGCAGTGGAACATCCTCAAAAGGACTCCACAGTTTGAACTGGCCTGTAATGGGAATTGGTTATTTGTTATAGCATGAAAATGCACTGTTCAATATCAAAAGGTGGCCAAGTACAGAGGTGTCCCCATATTAAATGGTTCCTACTAACTGTGAAGGTGGTCATCACAGTAAGGTGTTCATATACCAGAAAAGTACTGATCACTTGGTCTCCTTATAGAGGTGGTCACCTTTAGTTATCTATACTTAATAACATTTGAATATCAAACATATTCCATTAAATCTTGCATAATCCTCTCAAATTGGATTTAAGTAAGAAGAAAAGTCCACTTCAGAGGTGTTCACCACAGCAGTAAAGCTGCTCCAATCACACAGGTGGTCACTCTGGTCACTCCAGCATGTTGACATTGTCTGTGATACTGAGACTGATGGTGCTGATAACACAGTGCTGACTGCACAGGGGTTTATTGGACACAGGCATGCAGGTAGGCAGATAAGCAGACAGCCAAACAAACAGTGACAGATAACCAGGTAAAGCAACAAACAGCCTGACTGTGGCGAATGTCACTGGGGCATTGTATTATAGCCCCACTTGTGACCACTATGCTAATGGGACCATCAGTCCCACATGTGGCAGATTAGATAGGGAGATGTTGTTATGTAACAAGGAAGTGTCTGTGGATATCAAACACCTTGACTAATTTCTATTTCCTCAGCTCTTGTACAGTTGCTTTGTATTTTTGATAATTTGCCTTTTCAAGCTTATCCATTGAAGTTTGAATTCAAAGTGATCAATTGACGTATGCATTGAAATTTTATACGCCTATCACTATACTATATAAAGTGAGTTTATGTATGGTGAAAGTATATAACCATATGTATGTCATAAAAGTCCCTTTAGAAATGAGGTTACAAGATCAGAGACTTGATAAGTTTCTGTGCAGTCCAGCACTATGACTAATTACAACGGAATGAATGCTAATATTTGGCAACACAAGTTAATAAGCAAAATTCTAATGATGTCATGTAATAATTTATACCAATATAAGGCAATTTTATAGCGTGGGACCTCATTTTGAGCAAAAACGTACATTTAATAAGAGTAGTCTAAAATACGCTGAACTTTGAGACATTTTTGAGTTAAAAATAACTTTAATGAAATTCTTGTGCAAATGATATATGATTTAGAGTGTATATGAAAATTGCCATTTCGTTATTAATCTGTTTGCAAGGATTGCTGCTCGAGGATATTTTATGCTTAGAAGTTTTTTACTTGCAAACATTGACACTGACATTTGTGAACCTGCAGGGAGGATTGTAGGTTCGGTAAATAAAGTCATATAAATGCAAATATAAACTTGAATAAGGCTTTAAAGTGGATCTCCAGAGGGAGTTAATGCTGAAAGAAAGTTGTGGTTTGTCAGGTAGTGTCTTATAGATCAATGGGGGAAATCACAGAGTCTTTTGGTTGATTTGTTGAAAGAATTTCCGTGTTCGTTTCATTTATCAATCAAACCCAAGATTCAATAAGTGAAAATATTTCTTTTAGCTCGGTCAATCACTGTGTAAGGTTGGTGAATGGACGGGGGTCAACACGTGGGTGTTTAGTGCTACGACGGAATGTCAGGGCGGAAATCTGTGATTCTGTGTCGTTTATGGGCCAGCAAAATAGTAATAATGAAATATCTACAAGTATTGAGGCAAATGCAGATTCAGCCTGGGAAGTTGTATCATTCATGTGGCAGCCAAATGATAATGAAGGAATCTACATGTTTTGAGGGCACAATTGTGAGGTTCATAGCCATATCTTGCGAGATCTAAATCATTTGCTCTCCCATTGAAAATTAGAAGAAAAATCATATATTTTGTGTACAGCAGTTGCCATGGTAACCACCCGCCCTGTCTGCCGTGTTTTGCGCCCCGATTATCGTAGACAAACAGGTTTGTTGTTTTTGCGCTAATCGCTCCCACATGGTCTCCCGACCCCCACACGACCCCTGCTGAGAACGCGTTAACGCACATACACGTCAGTGGCCAGTCTCGCGAAACCTAAACTTCCCTCATCAAACGCATTTGTAATATTGTTCATAACATTCAATCATCTATCGGGTGTCCTGTTACACATTTGATTGGCCAAGTTGTTTTTCTCTCGTTTTTGGTGGAGATTTCGCCGGTTGTGGTTGTTTTTATAGGTCGTGTCAAACAATACGGGGTTTGTGTCGGAACATAATTATGGCCTTCGAGAGACGCAGAAAAACAACAAAAGTCACTCGCAAAAGATGACTTTTGGATAACTTTATTGTGATGTTATTTCAACCTTCAATTATGTGTTTCAAAACAGTCATACTTCGATAGTTCCATCTTGTTTGATATTCCAACTTTCCAGTTTGTTGAAGATTACAAAGAACACAGACTTTGTTCTTTATAAGTTAGTTAATGCGAAGGTAAACTCCATATAAGTGCATGTGTCATAAAAGGTAGAGATTTCCATGTCTTTTGGATGTGGTTTATTAGCACTTGGTGTCTGTGTCTATTGTCCCATGTAAAATGAGATGTGGTGAGGCTTCACTCCGTGACCTCATTGTGGCCCAACCCTCAGTGACACAGATGTGAGAGGCTTGAAAAGGTGCCTATTGTGATGGTTGTCCAACTTAAGGGTTTCATAGGTGTGATCAATAGCAAATATACCTAAAATAAGTAAAGGTTTGATATTTTGATAGAAAAAAAATGGTGCGCATGCTAAGAATGTCCGACCCGGATCTGCCAATAGGTGTTGTACATATATTCTGTGAGATACTTCATAAGTAAAGGGATCAATTGTAGCCTACATGGATATTGTTGTCGCAAATAACAGCAAAAAATCTTGTAACTCTTCTGTTAGCTTACTTAGTAAAATCAAAAGTTGTATAAAGATAATTTTTGAAGTACCCTATATGCCTTTTCTGTTATATTCTGTCATTTCAAGTGATGTAAAATGTGTTTTTTGCCCATTAAAAGATCAAGCGATGTCAGTGTTAGCCCAGACGACCACGTGGTGTCTCTGACGAGCTGTCACATCTCTATCATTGTTCACATCACAAACGGATCATCCTGACAAAAAACACGACTTTTTAAAGCTTCAAATTACGATGCATTAAGTGCATTTGACTTAAGCAGCTGATGGTGACATTTTATCAGTGCATATAGATAAGATGTGAGAAAGACGACAGTAATTAGTTGCGTTAACGAAGACGTCTGGTTGGCCGGGTGTGTCGGAGGCATCAGCTGATGTTCGTATGTGAGGCTGCTGCCAAAACGTGATCTGTTAATAGTAGAACCTCCCTAGTATGACCACCTTTAGGACCAGTGTTAGGTGGTCTCAATAGAGAGGTGGTCTCTATACAGAGGTTTGTTCTGGTAGTTTTATTAAGGTTTGGGACCGTGAAAAGTGATCTTATTAAAGAGATGGTCTCAATAGAGAGATGGTCTTAATCGGAGGTTCTACTGTACTATTGTGAGAACCTACACGGAATTGTATCTGTTTTGGTCAACAAAAGTAAAAACATTATGTTGATAATAAATAAATTGGTGCAGTAAATTGTTTTTAAATGGCCATTTGATTGTAGCTTTAATTATGGTGACATTTTCAACGATATTTCCAAAAAACAAAGTAAGTTTAATTAGCTTGAAGGACTGTTTTGTTAAAATGTTTCTAATTTCCATGTTAATTTTCATTTTTATTCATTAATTAAGACATAAAAAGACGATTTACGAGGTTTTAATGTCATACTGACAAACATAGCTATGATATGTCGCCATGAAAAATCACATACAAAAAAGGAAAACTACCTAAAAAGCAGACATAGTCAGAAATTCTCCAAGCAAATAACGCAGGTGGCACATTTGAGGTTAAGTTAAAGGGAATTCCGTGTACAATGGATTAATCATAACACGTTTAAAAAAAACCAATTTAATTTTAGCAAATACCATTTAATGGGGTGAATAAATAGATTAGCTGGAAAATGGCATCAGAATGACAAATAGATATTTGTGCTAAATCTACTTAAAGCTGACATCATAAATCTTGTGATGTATTTTTATTTTTGCATTGTTTAATTATCTTTGATCATTTACTATTTGTGATCACCAGATATGATCACCATAGGTAAAGTATGTCCTAAAATCATCACAGCACTGAATATTCTCCAGGAATGCTCAGAAATACTGTGATGAAAAAAAGGTGCCAATGATGCAGTGAAGGTAGAAACTTTTGGTTGATCTATTGTGAACATAAAATATTCTTTGAAGTAAGCAAACTAAAAATACATGCCAGTTACAAGTGATCTTTACAGGATGGTTGATGACAGCAAATATTTACCCCATGTATCAGGTGGTCAGTCTACTGACCACACACTGACCACACAGTCTGCTGGGCTAATCACCTCCTTGTACAAACATCCTTACATGTGCCAGTTAGGAGGAACCCTTGTTAGTCTGTGTACATGCCTCCTCCACTGTAAAC
This sequence comes from Streblospio benedicti, assembly GCA_019095985.1. NCBI lineage: Eukaryota > Metazoa > Annelida > Polychaeta > Spionida > Spionidae > Streblospio > Streblospio benedicti. Next base: position 39,895,351 of record CM032661.1, read on the forward strand.
TTACATGTCCCTTTATCAACATATTACCAGGAATTTATAAATTCTTGATATTACTGATGCTGCGCATATTCATGGTTTAGGATATAACCAGTTAGAATATTACCCATAGGTTAAGCACTTTTTTAGGTAGCTGGAAGTCCACAGACATCGATTTTGAGAACTAGGGCATAGCAGGACTGGCTGGAGGTGCCTCCAGTCGGGCTATGACTGATTGAAATGACCCAATGTCCTCCAGGATTTGTGACAGGTTCTGCATCCGTATTTCTAATGAAATGAATTTTTGAGAATCTTGGCTGAGGATGTTATGTTGAAGCCATCAGATGTCTACTGTCGAATTAACTGTCTTTAGCACCGACCTGTTGACAATTTTATTAAGAGCCTGTTGGATGAGATGCAGGATGTTAAAACATCTGACATAAATGGAAAACAAATACCACTACACTTGGTACTTAGTAGTTATATTATCATCAGACGTCTGTAGAAATGTTGAATACGTTTTCTTGTATAAATGTTGTAAAATGCTGGTAGATTTGTTAACTGTACCAGGTGGAGAATAATCATTAGCATAGATACAGTGCAACCCCAATGAGAGGATAAAAACGGCTTGTCTCCTGCACAGGGTTTCTTAGACATTTAGATGGAAGGACTTGACTGTATCTCGATGGATTTTATTTCCATATTGGTTGCATTTAGTGGAAATTAATGTTTTCTGGTTGTTCTGTTTATAATGAGAGAGCTTTTTTTTATAATGAGATAGCTTTTTTATAATGATTAAGCTTTAGGCAATAGAGTGACAGTCTAAGTCATATACCACCTACGAGGAGTGTTCATGTTGTACAATGGTCAGAATACAGAGGGTTTTCCATTGGAACAGGATTTCTGCAGAACCTGTACTTAACTGTATGCTTGTATACTCTAGCTGATGATCCCTGTTGATACCGTATTAATATTGCACCATGACAATACCAATGTATGACGCCTCGCAGCCAGTCTGCATTGGGTGATGTCGCCGTGACAACGTTTTTTACGATAATTTACGATAATTACTATCGGTATTTGTGCGTTTATTCGTCATGATTATTATGTGTCTGTGGGCGAGGAACTACAGGCAAAACACACTCAGCGGAAACCAGTGGAGAAGGCAAATCTCTCGTTGTCTGAAATGCTCAAATGTTAAGTTTATAGATAATTTAGCTTGTTCTTATTCATAGCTCCTATTGTCACTCAGGTGTCCATATAGACTCTTGCATATTCTGTGGTAAAGTAGGAGTTGCATATTCATATCAGATTTGTAGAAGTATTGCAAGAAAACAGTGTTTTATCCGATGTCTAGTTTGATTTTATGCATGATCTGCAATGTTGTTCGCAAATGAATGAAAAGTTGTTCAGATTGTCTTTTTAATGCTGTCTACATAGGGGAGTTACACTGTATTGAATAGGAAATGCAACTCTGTGATGTTGGTTTCATTCATATTTTATTCAGATGCAGTGAAATTAATTAGATTTAAATTTAACTGCTATGGAGATGCAACTTGCCCCAAGACTTGTGCCTTCAGAAACAATCTGCGTGAAAAAATTACCTCTGCCTTTGCTGAATCGTAACAGGGTTGGATCTTCAGAGTTTTTATTCAAGTTGCTATCAAACATGCAACATTTTATGTCATATGTGGTTTAATAAATGTCACTATTATGATCAATGCTTGAAGAAAAATGTATTATTTCAAGAGATAACATTATTACATTCATGATCAGTATTTGAGAACATTCTGCATTATTTTCAGAGATAACATTTTTACGTACGTTGTGGTTAGATCGCGGAATGCTGTATCTTTTCGGTTCACGTCTCGTCCGGTGCACCGCGGGTCAGGACGCGTCTGTGCATAAACGCGTGCTGATGATTCGCGTTTATGCACAGACAAGTCAGAGATAAAACTGTTAGAGTAATTAAACAAATTTAATAGATATCGCAAAATATAATATAAAATATCAAAGGAGATCTATGCTTAATGAGTTAAGTTATTCTTCATGTTCACAACTACAGTAGAACATCCAAAAAGGAGGCTACCAGGGGAAGGAGGTAGGAGGTAGGATGAAAAAAGCTTTTTCCATGCTCTCCTTGTGCCATGATAAATGGTAGAACCTTTAGTACGACCTGTAAAGAGACAACCTCTATAGTAAGACCATTTTTCACGATCCCATGAGTCTATAAATAGACTGGTGTGAACTTCCATAGAGACCACCTTTAAATGAGACCAGCTCTGGGGTGGTCTTATTATGTTATTACATAGGTGATATAAATATGTTTTCATCAGGCTTGTTTTGTAACAGTAAAAGGTGCATATATCACAATTGAGATAAACGTTAAGAACTTGACCTCAGTTTGATCCCACGTGAACTAAACCCTCCTCCATTATACTCTCCAAGTGGTGATTAGACGTTCAGTTAAAAGTGAATCAGGCTACCAGTGCACCTATTATTTTATTTAATTCTATCTCCCAAGTGGAGACATTTGTATAAGAAAACCAATTACCAATTATTCATTTAACCTATAATGGCGCCTATTATAAAAGGTTCATCCCAGCAGGTCTGTAGCCTGGCAGTGAAAATACTGACTTCTATGTTTTATCAGATAAAAACCAACAACTAAACTTTGGCAATAGATACACAAAACAATATGTTGAAAGTGTCCACCTTAGAGATGTGTCCATATGCGTCAAACAGATATAGTAAAGTCATAAGCTTACACGAGAACGAGAAATGGTCCTTTTCATTGAGATGTCCATATGGGGAGGTCTCGCTGTAATCTGTTGGGAGTTTAAGGGTTAATAGAAAACTTTCATTTCGTCTTTGGTGGTATTCATATTTTCACTGTGGTGAATAAAGCAGAGTTTGCATGTTGAATGGTTGATGGTGTGATACGCTATCACCCTCGCCTTTTAAAGTTCTGTTCACGTCTATTCTATCCTCTATAAATCTCCACAATCATGAGAATGTATTTTCCGTCCCATAACCTTGCCTGGTAAATGGACTGAATCCCTTACGTTTTATACATTATGTTTGATTCTAATAGCAGATTGTCTGCGAGATATTCCATTTACTGAGTATGTGGGTTTTATTTGGGTTCGGCTTTAGAATTTACAAGTATTACATTTTTTATAATGTCTATCAAATAGCTTTCGGGTTTGTTCAAGGCTTTATTGATGAAGTGACTCAGAATCTATATTTAAATATGACTCAAGTGAACCTCTCTCCCATGACCACCTGTGTAATTGGACCACTTGTTAAGTTGGATACATTTTTGCAACCCTTTGATACCTTTTATCTAAACTTACAGCATTTTCCAAAATGATCAGTTCTCTAAAGTGAACAATATAATGACTTCCAAACCTCAGCATTTTATAGTAGTGTCACTGTGTGCATATGTCAAACCATGTATATAGAAATGCCATTTTTTGCAATCTGTGACTCTGTGAGCCTGTTTAATGAAGGGTGCACAAGATTTTTCTAACAATCGCCATCTGTTTTAATACAACAATAAGTACACAGATGGCATATGTGGCTTTTTGCAAAGAGACAGAAGTCTTTTTATTTTGCTTTGATCAACGTCTGATAGAAGAATTTGTCAGCTGACTTGAGGCAAATAAAGTCGTCAAACCTGAAAAATATGGCTTGATTTTATACTGATTTGATTGCATGGACATAATAGGTATAAAGCTGTATATTAAGCCATATACTATAGATACATAAAAATTGAGTAACCCTGAATTTAATGCAAGAAGAATACAACCAGAATGAACAGTTAATTTGATTCATTTATCAAGATCAAACTCGTAACTTTGTTGTCGCCCTTAAACAATTGCTGTAAGCATATTCCGCTGCCCTTTTAACTAATATAGATATTTGTGTTTGCATTGACGAAAAAAAAGTGAAGAGTCATGCCATTCACAGAAACGTATGTTAAGTGGGCCATGTGGATTCAATGGAAATCTTTAATGTAAATCTCACATGTAAACATAAGTCATTGAATATTGAAAGCACCATACTTCAAAGACTAACGTGCTTTAGACGCAGGAAAGAGGCCAATATTATTGTAGAGGCTTTTGGGCTAGGAAAGGATGAGTATAAACAGGATCTTGTCAATTGTAACGTCCATTTTGTGCCTCCATATATGGATAGAAAAATTACAAACTTAAGTCTGTAATTGATGAAAATATTATGATTTCTGAGGGCACTTCGAGGGCACTTGAGATCTGCTCTAATATAAACAATATGAATGGTAGTCCGACTTGAATGGTCAAACTTTAGTGGCAGAAAATCTATTTCTATTCATTTTAACGCCAATTCATTATCGTGAATATATTCAAATTGATAAAATAGTACTGTAGAACCGGAAAAGTCTGAGCTGAATTATAAATACATTGTTCAATGTGTTCGCTCCAAAAAGCTACTTGCAGTCAATTGCTACGAGTGGTTGATCTATAAGTAACCCTGCAGATTTTAATAATTTATGGTACAGATCTTACCAATGTTCTATTTTGTTCAAGTAGACTATATGCCATGCGAATGATGTGTTACAGTTGAGTTCAAGTGAGCGTCAATATTAGAATATACATATAGAGCGATGGTGGATTGTGTGTTCGTCATTGAGGCCTGGTGTAGTGTTATGTAATGTGTGGCAGACACTCCATGTTGAGAACACGGAAAACATATTTGAGAGTCCACATTCCATATTGGCATTCAAGTGGTCATATTACAGAGGTGTTTGAGTTATAGATAATTATCTATCATAAATTACACATTAAGGAGGAAGGTCGCAACCCCTAGAATTAGGACAACCTGTCAAATGAAATAGGTGTTTGAACTATCGATATTGTGAATTGTTCTGTTATACAGAGGCTGTTGAATTCTTAGAAGCAATTGCAATTGTGCTGTTTAGTTATTTCCATGACCTGGTGGTCTTTTCTATTACTGATGAGGAAGTCGTCCATTAGAGTCTGTCTCCCATATAATATAAAGTGATCCTCTGTACAGAGATTGTCGGCATTTCCCGCTCATCACTCATTGTGTGGATCATATAATGAACACGTGCGTGAGAAAATCACAGCCTAATGGATCATCTATTGTTGTCAGGTGAATGCTCGGTACAGTAAAACTACAGGGAACGTGCCAAATATGGATGTCAGTATGTACAGTGCAACCTGTCTATTGGGGACGCTGGGGGGAAGTGAAAAGTGGCCATAAAACATGATAAAAACTGAACGCAGATTCACTATTATATAAGATGTACAGTAGAACCTCGCTATTAGCACCACCTGTGGGACCGGCTGCAAGTGGTTTCAATAGAGAGGTGGTCTCTTTATGGAAGTTAATGTTGGTCGTTTTGTGAATGCTTGAGAGTGTGAAGAATGGTTTTATTATAGAGGTGGTCTCTTTTTAGAGGTAGTCTTAATTGGAGGCTCTACTGTATTAAGACTTGGTGAAATGAATTGTCCAGACAAGAGAGGTATCCTCTAAACAGGCATTCTCAGAGACAGGTTCCACTGTATTCAGCATGCAATAGGATGGTCAACAAAATCCAAGCAATGTTCCTTAAAAAAATCACATCTTCAAATTGACTGAACAGATAATGTTATTCGGGACAGTTATGGGTTTTAATTAGGACCCTTCTGTCTTCTTCATCTGTTTTCTTTGTTTTATACAGACGTTTTTTGTTTGTTGATTATGCAAAGTGTGTTTGAGACGTCAGTTTTTGATTGATCACTATATATGGGATATTTTAGAACCATGGAAATGCGTCCTTCTATGCATACAAACATTCCTAATTCGATTGATGGTTTCCAGTTCTAAAACCCCTTCCAATTCAAATGCCCAGATTTTTTTTCAGGACATTTAAAATGTCTGAATATTCAAAATTATGACTTATGCTGATGATGATAATAAAGTCAAAGTTGTTATTTACTATATTGTTGCCAAACTTAGACTCTAAGCAAGAACAAAAATAAAACACTTCACCCTAATCAAGGAATGACTGTGTTAAGTATTTCACCCAATATTTGTCCATATTTGGTGACTCATCCTGTAGTGGCCATGATCAGTACAATTTTATATTTTCTACATCAACTATTGTCGTTCATTTGCCCACAACAAGACTTAACCCACATTAAACTGTGCACTCCATGGGACAATCTGTGGTTTTCCTCAGAATATCATTTTGATGAATTTAGGCCTTAAGTTGTGTTAGTCTTGCAACATGGCTCACATTAATCATCTCCTAACTAGATAGGTTTAGATGTTTTTAGTTTAGTTCTTGTTTATCACTGTGTTTAACCCCCTCATTGCCTTTGGGTGTCTACATCTCCTGAAACTCCATGTTATGGATTTTCTGGCACCAAAAGGGTTAGTCTCATCTTGCGATCACATGAACCTTGTTTAATCTGTAATCTCTTGTCTTTGGTTATTCTTCATGCTCTATTACTTGGTTATTTGATGATGTATTATTTTACAAAATGAAGTAGGTGAGAGCGATTAGGTTTCAAATTGATTATTCATCGCAGAGTAAGAGAAAGTTCATACTGGTATCGAAACGTCCACGTGGCAAGGCTAAACCGTTCTTCTTCTTTCTTGTGGTTTAGCAGAATGTTCTTCCGACTTGTAAACGCAAGTTTTATGTGTGCAAAAGTAGAATTTACAATATAATGTGATTTGTTCTTCCTCAGGGTACCATGTGACCGTGTGCGGAAAGCATGGCTGTAGTCAGGGTCAAACTAAAACACAGCATTGGACATGGTATAAACTTGACTTGTAGTAATTTACGGAGAGTTAAACGATAGCACAGAAGGATTAGAATATTGTAGAATGGATATATGTTTTGTTGTGGTAATAACATTTGGAAATATTAACTAACACTGGAAGGAGAATTGTGTAATTGAACGTTATTAGTGATAGGGAAGGATATTAAAGTTCAAGATGGCCACCGGACTTGCAAGGATGTACCAATGTGCATCAGAAATCCTCAAGGTAAGTTTTTGTTGTTCTCCTAACTTTTATAGTCTTTTACAGGAAGATTTGCAGATTTTGAAGACTTTCAAAGCTTCACAGTATTATATTATGTTGTTGACCTATCAATGTCAATACTAGCTCTTGTAAAAGCCCACCCTTAATGAATAGCGAGTTGTTCAAAGTAAAAGCCCATGTTCTTTTGCTTGGCTGTGTATGGTACGTACATAACAAGTATTGTTTCGTTTTCACGTATATAATAATATAATGATCCGTTCCACCTGTCCAAGTCTCATCATTATCTCATCACAACCATAGGACCAGGTATTTGTGTCTCAGTAGATTGTAATTGGATGGCTAAAAAAGTTGTCGTCAAGTGTATTGTTGGTCCTGTTTCAAACAATGATTGCATTATAATGAGTGTGAAATATCTCATTACTTGAATTACATGGCATGTTTACGCTACATGTTTTGAAACCTTTATTATTAGAAATCCTCTAAAATGTATCATTTGTTTATGCACAGTCTGTTGGTCTCTACATAGAGATGGTTACTTTGTAAAGAATACAACTGCTAATTTTCAAAAGCTATTATCACCAAATACATTATTGAGATGGGCCCATTGTGTTTATGGTCACAGACGGAGGTTTCACTTTAGTTTGGTTTATTACCCACAAGACATTGTTAAAGAAGCGGTATTGTTCGTAGACAAAAAAAGAAATATTGTTAGCCCAATAATGTATAGTGTTGTGGTAGAAAATAATGACATTTTATACGGCTATCGCTTCAGTTTTCTATTTCAGCGTAAGTTTCTCTACACAATATTGGCTGGAATTCCTCTATTTTATGCTGTAATAAAAAGTAAAAGTGTTTTATTCACAGTCGCGCGGCGTCATAGATTAAAAGAAAACAAACTTTATACGTTTGCATTTACGCATGAAGTCTCAAATTCATAGCATAAATCTCCAACCAAAAATAAGAATAACCAAGTCTTCCTAATGACAAACACGCGCCTATTGTTGCATACTTTTATTACCCCTGTAGTCAAGCCGATTAAGAGGCTGATAGGGCATTACTGACAGACATCTTTTGTGGAAACTTTTTATCGATTCAACAATTATCAAAACACTACCGCATAACAATCTAATGTTGCAAAACAGCTTGCCTTATGCAATATTCCCAAATAAATAAAACCCACAAGCTAAATGTTAATCCCTCGTTATTTTCTCTGCAGAAAGCCAACAATGTAATGATTTTTTTGGGGTGCATTGTGTTCTTTGTACCTGGCTCCACTTTCTCACTTCCCGCACGTATTCATACTCCTGGAGAGTGAATAAACAACACTGTGAGTTCGCACATGGACGTGGTTGTCTTCTACTGTATCCTCCAGCTTTATTTTCATGCTTCATTCTCCCGTGGACAAATAACATTGATGTAAAAAATGCTCCATGTTCATTGACACGTGGAAATTGATTGGCGTGTAAAGACATTTAAATGCAAATTGTTAGCTTAATGCATGGAAAAAATCAATTGGTATAACATATATTTGCATATGAAATGATTGAAAATATTCATGCTTTGAAAATTCATAATGATGTAAGACAAGACATCAAGTAAGTATCATCAAATGAAGTTTCTGATATAATATTTAATGGAACCAATATCTATATGCATGCTAACAAGACTACTATCTATGGAATGCTTTCTGATCCAGGCATATAGATGTTACCCATTAAAAGCAACAATATTGTATAGATTTGTATGTGTGAATGGCAGACACCACATTGCTAATAGCTAAGTGGGAAAATGTGCGTGCCAGTGTATGTAAATGTTATGATCAGCATTCTTGAGCATTTCCCAAAATGATATGAAGGAAAAGAATAGCACATTAGATAGCCTTTTTAGCTCCAAGAAAAAAGATAGTGAGAACCTGAAGGTTTTCAGTTTATCTCGGTCTCAATCTCAATAAAGTCCTTGCAATGAAACCCGATGTGGAAATAGACTCTTTTCGATTTGCAGGTCAAGAGTTGAAATCCAGATTTTGTAAGCACCTGTGGGACAAACACTTGATGTTTGCCGTCTGTTTCCAAAGCTGGGACAAATATATGCTTTGTTCTTTTTAATCCAGAATAAAAGATATGAAAAATAAAAAGGACCTCCAAGTGGAAGTGAACAGTTTCATTTTAACTGGCTGTATTAGGGCAGTAGTGTCACTGCCAATGATCTTATGTTAATTCTATAGGGGAGCAAATGTGCTTTTTAGTCGGGTGACTTCACGATGACTTCAACTACACATATAGAGACATCCAGTCTTTTTACAAGTATGGTCAGCAAAAATCAAAGGCTTGTGACTAAATATATACCTGACAATCAGTTGTATAGTTAGTGTCAGATGTTATGTCTCACAATAACATTGTTCCCACGTACATTGTGCAACCTCCACCCTGATAGTGCCACGTTCTGATGGACATATCAAGCGAAATCTACAAACTCGCAAACCCATTGTTCATTCCCTACGAGCCCCCAACTCCCCCCACAAACATACCTCCCGTGATAACGCTGGAGAGTGTCACCGCTGGACGCGGCTATCGGCGCGCAGATCTGACATTGGAGGGAAACATGAGGTGAACTGATCTGCCCAATGAGTAATTTCTGTATAAACTGTGGAAATTGCGTGGAGATTGTGTGAGAAACTCACACCCTAGTACAGTAGGACCTCTATTTAAAACCACTGGGGGGGAACTGACAAGAAGCTAGTCGATTTTATTATTCTGATGAACGAGACAAAATATTGACTTAGTGTCCGAATTGATCAGCACATCTTTCTGGAAGCATATTGACCACCAATCTATTGATTACTTCAGCAACAACAGTAAAAGTGTCAGATCTTACATCATTGCCTTCAGCCAGAGAAACGATCGTCACAGGTTTCCATTCTCTAGAGCACTCATATCACACCATAAGAAAACAGCAAAGTTCAGCGACACCCGCGACAAAAGATCGCTTTCTTTTGAAGATTTCCACCAACAATCGATCATTTCCTTTGAGACACTTCGGAGTAAATGACTAGACTCTTTATTCCGTTGTTTTTGGGAATAAGACGTCTGTTGTGTGTAGCATACAGCTGGGAGCACAACCCGCAGGGCCTTGTGGGTTATTACAGGGAAACCCTCATGTCTTTTCATGTCTATTTGTGTGTTCTGAATGTGATCCAATGGGGGTGAAAGTTGGTAGGCCCCCTCGTCTCTGTTTAAGTTTATTTCTGTGTTCTAGATCATACAATGGCTATGTACTGAAGGAGTTAACGACCTTCTCAATTTCTAAAACTCATAACAATGTCTATAATTATTAATACCCCATATAACATCCATTGAAGGAAACTTATCTCTGTGTTGTAGGTGATCCTGTGGCTGTATATTGAGGCAGAAGACGACGACCCTCTCAATTCAGTCATGACAATGGGTCTATATGATACAAGCCCATGTAACCCATATATGTGTAAACAGTATTTAATGTCCATTGAAGGAACCGTGTGTCTGTTCCAGGTGATCCAGTGGGTGTGAGAGTTGGTAGGCCCTCTCATCTCTGTTCACATGTGTATTTCTATGTTCTTATTCATGTATCTCTCTGTGTTGTAGGTGATCCAGTGGCTGTGTACGGAGGGAGAGGAGCTGCTGTCTCGCCACGGCTCGGTGGGCGACAACCTCAAGGCCGTCCGCGCCCAGCAGAGGGACTTCGACAAGCTCTACTTCAACGCCATGGTATGTACACAGTTATTGCTTACTATTGCAGGCTTGATTGAACTCTGATTTACTAGAATTGGTATCTGGTTGACTTAAAGGGGCTTTTCGCATGGCCTAGAGGGGGGTATTCGGTGGGGGGAGGGGGTGGGGGGGAAGATATGGGGCACTTGAAAATCTAGGGTGAAATTTAACTTAAGGGGCAGCTTGGAAAATTGATCGTAAGTTATTAAGAGGACCCAGAAATTTTTATACAAATTTAACAAGGGAGGGGGGAAATCATACCATAATGGTTTCATTGATTCATACCCCCCTCAAACATAATAAAAGGTAGCTCCCTCATGAAGTAAAAAGTTTTAATGGACAGTGAAAACTCCTACGTTATTTTCCGTACAAGATACTTGACATGCATTTTCCAATGACTCTGTACATAAACAAGTTGTAAATTCCATCGTTTTTTTTTGTAATTCTATTAAATGGCACTTTCATCATTGACTCAAGTGTTCTATGAACTACAAACGGCAGACTTGAAATACTCATGTAATCACAGTAATAAGTAGTGTTTACAGTAGCATGGATTTTTGACAAAGGCTTGGGTTTGTTTGTAAACAAACAGTGCAGCAGGTGGGTGAAGTAAGTAAGTTATGTGCGGTTATTGCTCCATAGTGTATACCCTACCGTCAGTGCATGAAACGCAGCCATTTTTGAAAAATTAGATTTCAACTACATATGTCGACCTTCAATGTGAACATGTATATTTGAGCTATTACGATACCGGTTGCCACCTATGCAGTTATCATTGGCCGAGTTTGTGTGATGTGTGAAACTTTGTGTAAATACTTGGTACCGTGAGGTCAGAATGGGTCTAAGGATTCGAAGAACATGGATGAGGAATGTAGCATTGAAGCTTTGTTGTCATTTTTGAGGCTACTTTATGGACACACGGAGACTGCAGCAGTAAACATTGGGTACAAACACTGTCCTGGGGTCTCAGTTCAGGACCTCAGAGGGAGGCATGGAAATGGTAATCCATATATCAAATATCATCACCATTGAGATATCATTGTTAATCTCTACTCACTTCAAAACCCACCACCTAAAGTGATCAGTCAATCAAATCCTACATTTCTTTAAGCAGGCCCTAATTATTCCTCATTCAGAGGGCGTGGCCTGGCTGCCCAGTCTACATCTCAACTGTCCTCTCCAAGGTCAACGTTCTACCTAAAAACCCATCGGTTTCACCCAAGAGTTGACAATTGAAGTGCACTATGCATATGCTTTGATATATCTTTGCTGAAGTGTTAAAACCACATTAGTGCTACAGCACTAGACAATGCAATACAAATTAGGACCCAATATACACTCTGATGGAGTGAATGTTACAAGGAATGCAGAAGTTAAGCAGAACGAACTGATCACGTAAATATTGACATATCGGCTACATGGAAAGCAGAGCGCTCTCTGATAACTGTTAATGAGGTGGAGATCAGCTTAAGGTCAGTGACTGCGAGACAGGCCATTGTTTCACACCGCTGTTGTTTCTTCACTTATTGTATTGTATTTTAGATCAAATTGAATTAATGGTTTTCCATTTTCCATGTCCATGTTACAGGTGATATGTAATGTCTGAACTTTTGATTGGATGCTAACATGTTGAGATTGTTCAATAGATCCATTGCAAAATATGTGTGAGCAACAAAGTGCTGTTCACATCTCTCTGCTGTCTTTGGTTTCTTTATTTTGTACTTTTGGTTAGGATTGAACAATAAATAGTTTCCCATGTGCCAATATGAAGTGATGACCTCTCAGCATCTGTATTTATCGAGAAGGCACAAACATACTCAGATTCTCCTGTCCAATGAAATGTTCCTTGTGGATAACTTGTTAACTTTTGACCGGATATTAGGCGAGATTGTTGAATAGATCCATTGGAAAATATGTGCAATTACATTTTTCTCCTTTGATCAGTTATCAACACTGAAGTTTAAGGTAGAAAAGCATTTATAATCATGTTTATCGTATGAATGATCGAGAGGGACATTGCATGATTTATTCAACTAAAGCATGAAGAGAAACACCATTCTAGAATGATCTATATTTGCATTGTGCCATTCTTGTAGCACCATCAAATTGTAGTTCCAGAATGATCCAGGGTTCCTGACAGCATGACCTATTGACTGTGTAAAAACACAGATGGTAAATGCACATTTTTGGCGACATCCAGTATGATATAAGAACTTGTGAATGTCCATAAATTGTCAGTACAAATGTAGTACACGTAAAAGAATGCACATATTTGGCCATTGATGCATAAATTATGCAAAAAACGCATGTTAAATGACAACATTTGCTGGCAATAGCGTCTGCCTGTGTAAAACCACAAATGGACATGTTTGGAATTCCGCGGTTTTTACAGTATTTGGAATTGTTTTAACAGTGGATCTAAAAAGTCTAATAATCTGTGAAGGTATACTGGTGGTGGGGAACAAGTGATATTAATGATTTGGCTATGAAAATTGCTTTGACTCTTCAAGTTATTTATCAAATAGATTTGGTTCAATTGAATTGGTCAATTCAATCTCATTATTGATGACTTTTGAATGCATTGAATAGATTGACCATTACAGAATTATGAGAATTAGGATTCGCTGAAAAAGGTCAAATAATCCGGACCATTCACGTGCATTGTTAAGCGTTTGGAGTTTTTGTCAGACTACCAAAGTTTGATGAATGGGATACAGTGCTGTGGCTGCTATAGCCAATAGAAAAACAGCGGCGAAGGTTTTAACCTAAATCTGATCGTCCATTTTGGCAGCAGTCTACGTGTAGGTGCTAGGTGCAGGAGGAAGTGGGTGCATTGTGGGATTAGTCAGACCGCGTCTGCCTCAGCGAGAGAAGGATGTAGATTAGGAAGCTCTGTGAAAACACGGATAATGTGATGGATAAGTGTGTGTGATTGGGACTTTAGTTAATGGGATTATTGTGACAGGATATGAGTTGGCATTGGAGGCTTATGTTCTATGTTTTTATTGATTTGTTGGCATTTGAGGATAGTATTATATGATTTTGATTGATTTGACGGGTATTTGAATTGTTTTCGAGTGTGATTATCTTTCTGAGTGAGAAAACACATTGTTTTGTGGGATATAGATGATCAAAGTCGAGTCATCACAATGTATTAAAGTTTTATATTGATCACGGAATAATGTAATAAGGATTTAACCGAGACTCATATTGATTTGAAAGAAAATGTAAAACACATAACTTGTTTGATTTTGATATGTGATAACAGTTCAAAATCAGGAAAACTTTTGGCAACTATTGCATGGCTTTGTATTGTGCTGATTGTTTGAGGATACAGCGTACTGTGGGTTTTTACGATGGAGTTACGGCGCTGGCTCTGCTGGAAGAAGCACAAGTTGTCCCTGAGGAACACGATCAGGAGCCGCGTGCTGCAGGCTGGGGACTACGAGAAACTCAGCAAGGTAACGGAGAGGAAGGCGAGGATAGGACAGGAGGGGTGACAGGCTCTGGTGGGGGCGCAGTTCTGTTTAATCACCCTGGACAGGCATGTTGCCTTCTGACAAGATGAGCTATGAAGTTTTTCAAGGAAACTTTGAAAGGTTTTTGTTGGACGATTGTTGGGGAGCAGAAAAACTGAACCCTTTACAAAAACCTGTGCACGGGTCTGTTTAGAAAGTCAGAACTGGAGAAGATGAGTGTTTAAGAGTTAAGATAAACAAGAATGGGAAGGTTGGCATGACAGAATGTGTGGTGCAATGTTGAAAATCTGTAAAGAGGGTTACATTTTTGGTGGTAATAAGTTTGGGTGCATGCTCTCTTTGCATATTTTTGTGGCAACATCATTTGTGGTGTGTCGTTCTCTGCTGTATTGAGAGCATCTAGGTGTATGTGTGATTGGTTTACAGTGTTACAGTGATAGATGCTTGTGGCAAAGCTAATGAAGCTATGACAGAGTTTGTAAACATCAGGTCATCAATATCATTGTACTGAAAGTGAACATCACTTATGAGATAGTGGGGTAGGTTTTGGAATATTAAAAGGCAGAAGTGATGGACCTTCGTGTTAAATGTCAGAAAAGTTTAACACCGTGCTTGTTACATTGTTCTCACAATGATAACATAATTGTTAGCATGAGGCAGTGTCTCATACTGTCTATTCATGTAACAATCTTGATGATCATCATCAGGAATTTTTGGGTGTTGAGCAAATCCATTGCTGATTATCAACTGTACGCACTGTAGATTAGTGTAAGTGTGAACCAAATTGTAGAATGACAAAACATATTGCGTCGTCTGTCACTGTCACAATGCTGTATCCTCCCAAGAAAGGTGAAAGTATAAAGGTGACCTAGATCTACACCTTAAATGTCAAGTCTCACAAGCGTCGTATGTAAGACGCAGCATTGTCCTGGACTGTTTGTCGTTATGGAGACGCCTCTCACCTTGTGCTGGCCAGTCCCTCCATCTGCCCACATCATTGTGCCATTGATTGAGCCAAAGTCTCCACGGAACATTTCTCTCGTGTCAGATGTACAAATTCACATGTTCTTGGTCTTTTCTGTATGTCAAAGTTTTGCGTCGTAGTCATATTGAATCTAGTCGTATTTCTGTGTTCTCTGGAGAAGACGTATTAGTAGTATGATTATGATCTTGTGAATTGGTGCTGTTGACAAAGATGTGAGCTGATCGAAAGCTTCAGGCTCATTTTTTATTAAGAATCAGCTCAAAACAGCAGTTTGAATATGATAGGATAACAGGTGCTTCTTTTGAAATTAATGGGGGACAAAAACGCAAAAAAGCATTCATATACATGTAATTTCCCATTCTCACATAAAAACCCACAATTGCAATTGGTATTGAAATGTTCTCAGCACATATATTGAAATGTCAGTGTTAATACGCCTCACATGTAGGAGTGTGCAGACTTTCCCTGAATTTGATCACAGGTGAACACACGGCTTGGGTGGGAAAGGTTTTGCAAGTTTTTCTGTCTGCACTATTGTACAATTCTCATGACTGGTTTAGTGGGACTCTTGTTTTGTTGTGGTTCCCCATTAAAAATGGCAGCAATATTTGGTGTAGAAATCACCATTGCATGTTTTTCTGTATTTATTTGAATCATTCCACCATACTGAGGTCTCTGACTTCACAAAATGCGCAGTCAAATTGATGTGATATAGTGAGAAAGTAATGGAATTTGAAAGCGACATCCATCGATTTCTGTATTCAATAAAAAAGCCTTATATAATGTGTAGACCGCAGTTGAAGGCACGATCTATCAATCTCTGGTTGCGAGAGTCGGGCATGTGAACGGAGATTCTACCTGATAATATTTAACGAATGCCAAAGATTACCTTGAATGCTATAAACCATAAATTCAATGAGATCTATTAAGAAATGCATTAAACGATGGAAAGACATTAAAGCAACATGCTGTGATTCAGAGTAGTGGTTGTTTGAATGGATTCAATGTGTATGTATACATGTATGATATAGTGATCTTATTAAAGTGTAGGAGGATAATGGCTGAAGTAAGAGACTTTTGTTAGACTATCAGGACAGTGTACCAAATTCTCTATACCTCTGCTATCTCTGTGATTCCAATTGGAATAAGAAATGTTCTTGAAGTAAATGTCAATTTGAAACAATGTCGTTTCATCTATTTCTCTTTATCTATTGCTCGTTTGTTTCATATTATTCATTTTATTTGTTCATTTTCGTACATGAAGTTTCTTCGCAAACTGTTACACCTTCATATTTATGAGCCAAACCTTGAAATTCTGTAGACGAGGCAAAGCAGGTTTACACAGTACAAATTCTCCCAATGGA
Organism: Streblospio benedicti; assembly: GCA_019095985.1. Classification (NCBI taxonomy): domain Eukaryota; kingdom Metazoa; phylum Annelida; class Polychaeta; order Spionida; family Spionidae; genus Streblospio; species Streblospio benedicti. The sequence continues at coordinate 39,911,939 of CM032661.1, forward strand.
TGCATGCACCTTCATGCTGACGCACACGCTTTCAAACTGACATCACTAAAATGGCCGTTTTCACAGGTTACCACCTAAGTCAGATTCTGTACACCTTCTACATCCTTCTAGAGCCAGATGGAGTTCTCAATGTCACATGGGGGAGGCGTCCATAGTGGCACACAGCGCAGTGATATCCTGAAGGAGACAGAGTTGACCATTGCACAAAATCATCCTGACAAATGTATGACCTACATATGTTGTTATAGAGCCACATAGGTAAGTTCATCAGTTCATTCTAAAATAATGTTCTCAACACCTTTGTACTTACAGAGCCAGATAGAGAAGGGGCACGACATGGTGGAGGAGGCGTCTCTGCTCGCGCAGACCGGAGACCTTGACCAGGTGGCGGGGGTCAAGGACGTCAGCAAGGAGCTGAGGTCATATGAAGAGTTCTCACGGAGCGACATCGAGGACCTCAGGGACAACCCCGAGTCCACCGCATTTTGCTAACCTCCTGGATAAGGTCAGTTGTTAACAGACCTGTTATGCACCCCTTTTCAAATGCCACAGTGATCTTCCCTGTAAAATCACATACGTCAACGTTCTTTCAAATAGAAAAAAGCTCATTTGCATACATGCTTTGAAAATATTTTGCACACAGTCATGGCCAAAAGAGGTCGTCAATGTAGTAGATGTAAGCTTTACACCATTTCGACCAATCAGGCCTCTGGGATTCTAAAGAACTCTAAGTGATGTGCCCCTGGTTTTGCTGGATTGTTAAGTCCTCTTGTGACAATGGCAGCTCATTTTGGAGTACTGTATATACTAGTACTGTATATACTAGAATATTTTGCGGTTATTAAATTTTGTGATTTTCATCTATGAATTGTTTTGTGACCATTTAATTTTGTGATTTTGGTCCATCCTGGACCTATTTTACATAGGCTATTAATGTTTGCTGACTTTTTAAGTTTGGGTTTTTTGCAATTACCCACGAAATTTGCAAATTGAATTGTCCGCAAACATTTCTAGTTTTACAGTATTCAGTTCTTGAGGAGTGTCAGGGATCAGATAGAATGTAAGACGAAGTGTTACCACCAAGGTGAGGGGAAGGGTGGCTCTGTATTATGTCTTTTTGATGCTTGTTACCACAATGAACACTCACTGGGGAGTATTCAGTGGTCTTCCTGGCATCCAGGAGTAGATAAAATCGATGGCCATAAGCTTAATGTTCTGAATGTGAGAATGAACCTTTTTCACTTACTGTTCATCTTGCCTCAAATCAGATGATCTAATAGTATCCAAAAATAGATATAACAATACCAAAGCCAACTGTGCGAAGGGTTTGGTTTTCTATGCCGACTATTTTGGTGCTTGGAAGTCAACAGTTTATTGAATTAAAACCTGATATAACAAAAAACATATACAGGCTTCCAATGTCAATTTGAAGTGTTGAATATGTTTTCCCATAGAATACAATGCGATGGTCACCACATTAACCCAAATGTTATTTTTAAAATAATTTGTTCCGCACTGAGCGCATTATGATGTCGTTTGTAAGGAGACACTGAAATTACAAAAGTGGCACTATTTTTGGACAAAAGCCTTAATTTGATCTACTTTTGTACATCTATGCCTCCTGCCTGTGTGTTAGCATATGATCAGTTACTGGTCTGGGAAATCCCACCACTGACTTTTGGGTTCAGTCCAACAATCATATGAATTGTTCATGTTTTATCACATTTATCAATGATTAATACAGTTTCTAAATATATCTCTAAAATATTTAGTACATTTTTTTAGTCCAAATATGTAATTTTGAAGCTCATAGCTAGCTGTACGACAGAGACCTTAAATTTCAAAGTTAAAAATAAATAATTATCCAAAAGTTTGTTTTTTTTTGGGACCATACACTATTATAACAAGATATAATTTATGGAACTCAGTCAATTTTCATGAAAGATTATTGAAACTTATCTTTCCTAGGTTTTAAAATCTTTCTAAAAGAATTGATTTACTATATCTGGCTATATCTCTATTATAAATCCTTTAAACAAGCAGTCTTCTGATTTAATATCATTTGAACCAGCATCTTGCAACAACTTTAACATCAATGTCTTCTAACACTGGATCATTGTAATTGTTTGCTATCTTGGCAATGTCCATGCCTGGTGACCTAGTCCATGCTTCCTGCAGGTACCCTATGGGGCATCGCCCCGGAAAGCAGTTGCAGTGGAATCATCTGAATAATACACATCTGAGCAGACTTTTTGTCTGTCATCACTGGAACAAGTTTGTCCCCTTTCCATATCTACTACAGCCCAATCCACCTTATAACCTGGTAGTAGGTCTGCAAGGAATGAAATTTTACAAGCTGAGGTGGTTGGTGGAGTCGTTCTGGGTGTGACGAAAGTCTTGGCTTTTCCTTTACAGAGCATATTGTACCTTAGATGTCAGTATTGCCACCATTGCCCTACAACCATTCTCCCACAACATCTGGACTTTGCTTTGGGGAGCTTTCGAACAGATGACTTTTTCTCTTGGCGTGTTGATGATCCGTTTGAAACACCGACTGCTTTCCAATGCCGAATATCCTGAGACCGAGTCACATCCAGTGAAAGCATGCAAAAAACAAGTCATTGCAAACTGCTCCTCCGAGCACCTGCTTGTACCTTGATATTGTAGACATTTAACTTGCCTTGTCTAGCGGAAATATAGACCACAACATTTGGACACAACTACATGGTGGCAAGAGAACAAACAGTATCTGTGTCTTCTCAATAAGCGTGGTCGTTCTGGGAAGCAGACATGTTGATGGCTGCCTTCGCAATCTCAACGTCCGCATCTCCTTCTGCTGGAACACATCACAGTCTCTCTGCCGCATTCGATCCATGATCATATGGAAGCCTTGTTTGTCTCATTGGATAAGAAGTCCTCCTTTTTCCCAACAAATTTTGTCACTTCTGTAATGTTCACCTTGTTTGCATTCAGCTTTCGATGATGAGTACCATCCTTTACACTAGGCCCAACCTCATAACCATCAAACACGACAGTCGCTTTCCCATAGTGTTTAACAGTGAATGAGGCGTAATCGTCTGCAATCGAACTGTGGGTGCTCCCCTCCACCCATTTCAAGCGGTGAAGAAGAGATCCTCCATCTAGTACATAGTGATCTGTGACTGGGACAGTTTGTGTCACAGCATTGTCTGATTTGGTCTTAACATAGTTTCTGATAGCTTCTGCCAGCTGCGGTTTGTCTGGAGGACGCAATATGTCCTTTGCTTCGAACAAAGACATCGGGTAAGGACAGAGTTCATAGGACATGACGTCATCTAGCGAAGTTCGCCCCGTCTCTGCAAGACTACTAGAAACCTCTGGAACAAGAGCACTGGGTCAATTACGATCCTCAGAAACTTTCACTTTCTTGCTGGATGCTAGAGTCTTCACCTTCAAACTCCTTTGTGGGGAGTAGGTAAAAAACTGAGTGTCCGTCCATCGCTTTTACAATGTCTTTTCGATATCTCGAAAAAGATCATGCACATTGACATCTCCATTTGCTATGATCCCTGTGATAACACACCGTAATGACTCATCAGCTGAAAAATTGTAAAGCTGTCTAGTTTTTCTGCAACTTTACCCATGTCTGCCTCATCTCTGTTCACCCATGATGAAGAAAAATGGAGGTAGACAACTCCTTGTATGCTGTTCACTGGTGGTGTAACAACTTGCCGGTGAGTTCTTGCATAGCCAGGTTGTAGGCAGATGACACTTTTGGAGGACATCTCCATTTTAGGGACAAAGGTCCGATATCGTTAGCTGTTCTTCGTCCGTTTTCCTCCAGGAATACACAAACCCTTTCAAAAGCCTCATCCTGATCACTGTCCTTTGGCCTTCCACATTTTCGTCGTTTGGCGGAGTCAACTGATGTGAACTGTTTTTGGAATGCCTCGCATTGTGCGAAAATTGACGTTACATGACTGGTGGTAAACACAGTCTGCTGCATGAAGATCGCCACCAAAGTACTCGATGCGACTTTTGAACAGCAATGGCCCAATCATCCTTCCTTATTTTACACTGATTCAATATCGTTTTGAACAAAATCATCTGTCTAACATGGTACAGGGTATCTTCACTGCTTGTTTCAGGTCTATTTTGTATCATCAGTTGCACAGAAAAAGCAATCCTGTCATATGGTCCCAGAGAAACACGGCGCTTCTTTTTTTACAGGTAGAGCAGAATCGTCCTTGTTAGAGGCACTAGCAATGTGTTTTTTGTCTACGTGGTAAGACCGACATGTTTTGTGAACACTAGTTCCAGCTTCAACCCCTGACGTTGACACCTCTTTCGATGCTAGCACGGTTGATACCTTCAGCTCCTTTTCTCGAACAACCACTGTCTCCTCACAATCTAAACCTCTCGCATAGAGGACAGGTTTCTTTGCTTGCTGAGCTCATATTCTATGACAATATAATAGTAGGTTTGAGAAAAACATGTAAGATACGCATACAGAGTGAATATAGTTATAAATACTGTAATTCTAAATGATATTGGGCATGAGTATGCTGTAGAATAATTTGCAGCCAGGGGGTAGCCAGACTTTTTAAAGGTACGCACAAATTGCACCGTGAGATTAAAGCGCAAATAATATAATAATAAGAGAGAGCATTGGTATTTAAATAATTTAGACATATAGATTACATGTTCGAAACTAATGTTGGCAGTGGAGAACCGGCAAGATTGTGGGGTAGGGTTCACCCAGATATAGTATAAGGGGCTCAACATCACTGAGAACCCTTTATATGAAAGATTGACCCTGAAAAACCTAGGTAAATATGCAAGTTTCATTGGTCTATCATGAAAATTGACTGAGTTATTGCTCTATCACATTTTAATGGAAAATGCAAAATTGATTCATCGAAATTTTGCAATTTAGACTAAACCCATTCAAGCCTGAAAAAAGTTGAATGTAAAATTTGCTGAGCTACAACATTGTTCCAAAAACTGTTTTGTCATTTTTCTTAACTTTTTGTGTCCTTTTTTCCTCATCTTCACCAACTGAATGAATAGAGTTTCAGTCTCAATTCCACATCAGATTTCCATGATTGACACTAAGCTTAAAAACCTGTTGACTTTGGCACATCAGCATTTGCAAAGAAATGCAAGCAATGTATTTTTGACATTGTAATAGAATTTAAAACATCATATTTCATTTGAAGCTGGATTCATTCTTATCTCGATTCGTTTTCTCCAAGATAAAATGTAAATGTTACTAGAGATTCCTTGTATCAATTTGTAGGTGATGTATTTTTATGGAATAAAATAACCCGGTTTTATATGCAGGTCTGAATGTTGTTTGTTTATTATATCAATGGAATGAGAGAAAGAGGTCTTCTTTCCCCTTCGGGCAAACTGGAAAATGGATGATAGTAAAACCTTCTAGATAGACATCAGGGGTTGATTTAGCATCTAAACTTAGATAATTCATGATTTTTCATATAGAAGCTACTAAATCATACTGTGCAATCTAAATGAACAGAATCCGATGTGAATGTACCAATGGTAAAGCAGGATGTTACCGAACATGACTTCATTTAAAATTGATGGTAGAAAATTCTGACGCATTCATATTTTTCTATTTACACTTGCTTGTATATTAAATTGATACATCTGGATCGAAAACCGCAGTTTACACAGCAGTTTCACATGACGTCAGCCATGTTTGATGATGTAATGATGGAGAATATGGCAGAATGGGAAAGTCTATGAGTGTCTGAAATCCAGATGTATAGATTTAATATAGTTCAAATATAATTAAACCTGGATGCTGCTTATGGTACTATCTCATCATATCAGCATATCTGTATCACTATCGTGTGATGATTTGTGAGTGAGCATTCCACTATGCGATGCACGGCCACCACTTTCTAAGCACAGCAGCAATATAGTGCCAGAGTTTGTGCCCATAACTTTGACCACCACATCCTGGAAGACCACAGTTTTCTAAACAGAATGTTGTGAAAAGTGCTATAAAAATACAGCAGATCGCAGCATACAGTGCAAACTGAAATTAGGACACCTCCGTTAATAGACCACTAAGCCTGTCTTTTGCTCATTCAAACGTTCATATAGACACAGTCTCTATCAAGACCGCCTGTACCCATCTCACTGGTGGTTCTAATAGAAAGATTCTAGTGCATATAGAAACAACTCAAGTGGGTTAAAAATGACACGGCAACAAAGCTTTCTTTTTTAGCTTTTGTAATCCTTTAAATGGACACATTGAAAGTTCTAATGTATACCCATGCACAATTCTCCTATACACATATAATAAAAATGCCACAGGAATATTTTGGAACGTCTTAGAAATTGAGACAGTTACATAGAACTAATGTTCAGACCCCATGTAGTGACCACAGACCTTGTTTGTGAGGTCACAGCCGGGTCCGTGTTGTCAGCACCCATCCATCCCTGTGATAAGCCGGTCATTAGGCAGGTGAGATGGACACAGCAGTGACAGAGCACGGACTACACCACACACCTTGCCGCCAATGATACAGACAGGCTGGGACGATGCGGCATTGGGCAAATTGTGGAAACATGTTTGGCTTTGAAATGTATACTTTTGAAAGGTCACTCTGAACGAGTTGAATAGCTTGTACAATTGTAAGCTATCAGCGTATTCATTGGATACAGAGTTTGTGTATATACAGAGGACCTTGTCTGCGTAACCTGCCTCCCCCTCGAGCAGAAGTCTGAAAATTAGCTAGATTATAATGTTTACATTTTGCACATTTTGAGAAAACATAGGCTGTGTGTGTTTGACTAATTGACTGCATTGTTAGTTCCTGTGTATAATTGCGACCACAGCCGAGTGTATCCGGGATGTAGGATGGGCTGATGATGACTCGGCAAACCTCATCCCTCCCTACAGCTCACCACCATGTCCGTGTGGCTGGTTTCATACACTTGGTGCACTTAGTTAACTGGTTTGTTTATGTCCAGTCTGATTAAATTTGTTGAATTATATGGTTAAGTAATTATCGGTAGATAGACGTATGTTAGATGAGAGAAAAAGCATGTGTGTTAAGTGCTGAAATAATGGTCGTGGTTCACTGGATACTGCTCAAGGGAGTGTCTGAAAGCAGAATGAAATATATGTGTTCATTGTGGTAACATTTAAATTAAATACAATTTATATTTCAATACAGGGAAGCTAAATTATAATTTATTGTTAGTTCAAAGCACCAAGATGGTTGACATAGAACACTTCAATCTCTGTGAAGAGAGTATTGAGTAAATTAAGAAATCGTGTGTCTGCAGATTGATGATTGATTGTGACTTTTTCCTGGGTAACAAGTGTCTCAGCACTGACAACATTGCAGTCAACCTTCCTTTCTCCAATGTTGCGGTGACCAATGCTTCGCTCCATGTTGCCATGGTATGAGTATTACCGTTTGTGTGAGGCATACAAATGTTAACATTTGATTCGCGTTTTCCACCAGTCGTACAAATGGTACGAGTGTGCGATATATTCACGAGTGTTGTGTTTCCAGTCGTACGAGCATGTGGTTTGTTTACGAGTACAAGTTGTTACATTTTCGTTGTTTCCAGTCGTACGAGTGATAACACTTTGTTTCCTTCCAGTCGTACGAGTGTTAACGCGACGTTCGCGTTTCTTCCAGTCATACGAGTGTGCGGTTTGTTTATAAGCGTTTCATATTTCCAGTCGTACGAGTGGGCTGTGGACGCGATGCGGTTCGTCTCCTCCCTGCACCTCTCCCCCGACCTGTCTGGGGAGGAGGTGGGGGAGCTGCTGGGGCGCCTTGAGGTGTACCAGCGGGAACACCCCCCCGTCCACGGGGACACCTTCGCCACCATGCTCAGCCTAGCAGAGAGGCTGCAGAACGCTAAGCTCCTCGAGCAGTGCAAGGTGAGAACATAGGCAGGTCTCCCCCCTTTTCCCACCAAAATAATTCATATTCATAGGGTTTTCTACTCGTCCACCATACAAAACACGGTACTAGCGGAATCCATGGGCTAGACCTACAGCTCTAGGAGCAGTGCAACATTAACTACATAAATGGTCAATTAATCTCTACATTGTTATCTCTGATTACGTTCTCGTATTACGTCAAACGTGTGCGGTGTTCCTGTGCAGATATATAAGTAATATTCAACCCTACATAATAGGATTCAGATTTATATTTGTAACACATAGGATGTGCCAATAACTTGAACACTTTTTCTACCACCATCCCAACCCCAATAGCGTTTTATGGACGGACCGTTGTCTCCGTTACCCCCGGCCTACATACCTGGTCAGTTATCGCTTCAACTCCGTGTTTGTTGTGTCAGGTTGCCCAGTCGCGGTGCCTGGAGACGGACCACCTGTTCCGCCAGCGCTTCTCCTCACTACGCAAGGCGCGGCAGCAGCTGGGAGGAGGGGCCAGTCCCGGGACAGCTGGGGGGAGCGGGCCGCCCAGCGCCTGGAACCCAGGTGAGGCCGGGTCTGCTAGCTAGCGGGTCAGCGTCTAGTTAGCTATGTTTTGCATGTTGGAACTTTTCTTTTCCTCTTAATGTCGTTGCAGTGCAGCATAAATGTTAAAGAAAGTACAATTGAAGTTGAACACAATATTACATGAGATTAAAATTAAGTAGTTTTGAGAAGGTTTGAAAAGTAAGAATCGGAATTTATTGTAAAATTGGCTGTTAAGGGAGGTACTGTTTACCCTCACCCAAGAGGGTTTTTGATAGGTCTGAAATTTTCAAACAAATTTAGGCATGAAGCGTGAAAATCATAGAATAATAGAGGTTCTAATCTTTATTCTATTGAAAAACAGAACTATTTTATATACATGTCTATTGTGGTAGAAAGATGCTCGATTAGAAAGATGTATGTAGAAAAGGAGTACTGTTTTAATAATGTTTTTAACATGTGTCTGTTTGAAAATGACTGGAATAGTAAATAAAATGCAGAAATAAAATGAATTTTTTAAAATGCCAGTTCTTGATATAGTGCAATATAAAACATACGATAATGATTTGCAGGTCCCTCCCCGCACCCCGCGCCCTCCTCTGCCTCTTCCGCGGTGGGTCCGTCCGGGGACACCCTCGCTGCCCTGCGCCGGCGCTCCTACGCAGGCAAGCCCTCGGCGCCGCTCTACTCACCCACCGCAGCCGCATTCAAGGACCACCTCCGCGACATGAACCTCTCAGAGTACGAGGAACACCTCTTCCAGGTGCGTGCTGCTAGCCTTTGTCAAGCCCCAAGAATATCATTTGAAAATGTTATTGAAATTTATGATCATTGCAGTTAGAAACAGTACCAGTCTAAATGCATCATGTACAAAATAACTTGATTTCGGAAGTTGTCTTAAGTATTGTATTGATGTGTATATTCTCCAATCTTTCAAAGTGTTTATGTCTTTGTGGAAGCCACCGTAAAATGATTTCATCTTCATTTTGTTGAAAGATATCATGACTGAGTCGTGCAGTGACATTCCATGAACATTCTCGGATAACGGCAACCTTTGTTTAATAGTAATTGTATTTGATTGATATATCCAAATGAAAATCATCAAAAATCATATCATTCGTATTAGTCTGTTTCTGAAAATCATGCTTTGAAATCACAATTTGAAATATGCTCAAAGCGGACTCCGTGACCCCTCATTGTAGGGGTCAGAGGGTTGTATATTTGTTTTGAAAGTGTGTTTTGCCGTGTTGCAGGAGGGTCTGATCACAGAGGACATGTCGGACCGCATCGTGGCCAACATCCCCAAGGGCCTGAGCCGGTCCACGCTCAACAGCTCGCGGGAGTCGCTGCGGGGGTCGCAGGACAACCTCGCCTCCCAGCCCCCCCACCCCGCCCCCACGGGGGGCAGCCGCGAGGACCTCACAGCCACCGAGAAAAGCAACAGGTACGGCGATGTCATACAATGTCAGCTGAGTTTCTTCTAATGTGTATTGTAGAATGGTTTGTGATAAAACGTGAGTTTAAAATTATAATTCTACGTTTTGGAGGTGTTGCATGACGTGATGTCTCATTCTTGAAAATGGTTATCAGAAGCAAAGACCAAAAACTTAGAATTGTAAGGTTAAATTCATCAGAAATTATTCTATGATGTAGGTACTGAAATATCATTATTTATGACAAGATTTAAAGAAAAATATTTAATGTTGAAATATTGTCCAAGTAATGAAACTAATATTGTTTGTGTTAATACATATGGATAAGGCAATGCCTTTGGAAGCGACTGCTTATGACTCAGAGCATAAGGATTGAAGAGGCTTTTTGGAAGGTGAATAACTGTTCTATCATCACCCTCCAGCTTCCCGCGTGACGCTGCCACCTCCACTTCCGGCACGATGACGTCCTCCGCGTCCATGGTGATGCTCGGCTCCAAACACAACCACCGGCCCCCACACCGCAAGATGATGCGCAAGGCCAACAGGTAACCATAGCAACGCTAACACCGGTACCATAGCAACGCTCACACAGGTACCATAGCAAACCTAACACGGGTACCATAGTAACACTCACACCGGTACCATAGCAACACTAACACACGGGTACCATAGCAACACAGTCACACATGGCCACATTTTCTTGGAAGTTGTTGCTGAAATGTGGAGATTGTAGATGGATCAAGTATCAATTCTCTACATGAATTGAGAGTTTTAGTTAAGGGAAATGTGGGCGCTCGTGGGTAAATGTTTTGGCAGAGAGGCCACTTTCTAGTTCTGTGTTGTCATCAGTTCTGATCCTCTCATTTCTTTAGCAAGTTGCAGCAGAGTACCTCGAGAGAAGTGCGAGAGGGGATCAGTATTGTATAGCCTTGAGAAAACTCACATCAAATGTATTTTTATTGTTTTTACAACACATTACAGTATACGTAGAACTGTCATATTTTCAGCATTGCTGTATTTTTGCTATATAATCTATGCACAAGCTACAGAACAAAGTGTTTCAAAAATCTTTACTGACGTTGTTGTTTCTGCCACCAGCATGGTGTTGCCGGACGTGACGACCCACAGCAGCCCTCCGGGGGGCGGGGACGGTCGCCGCGGCAACCTGCACACCCTCAGCATGGTGACAGGCAGCTCAGACAGCCTGCCCAGGTCAGTTACACACAACAGATCAAACCCAAATATGGACGTATTGTAAAGAAAGTGGCCCAGCAGTGCGTACGGTCACCATAGTGTCGTGGCTGAGAGAGCTTTGAGGTCAAAGTTCAGATTCATTTCAGTGGCGCCGCCAATTGGAGGTCAGCAGAACTAGAGCTGTGAAGGGGATTAAAGGCAGTCTTCCTCAAGTATAAAACTGCAGTGCCTCCAAATGTGTGGGACGGCTGGTGTAATGGATACGCATATATGACCGGTCTGTAGTGTATCAGGAGATCGTGAATTCAATTCCAAAGCTTACCTCGAACATTTCACAGTATTTTCAAAATCTAGACCATTGAAATTCCAATGTTAATGCACATTCATGTTAAAGGCCCACACCCTAAATTGACTAATTTTCGACGACCTAAAAGTTTGTGCAGTTGTATCTTTATTGGTAGCCACTCTCCGCTGGGTGTTTCTTTTTTTTCTAGTTTTATCGTTGTCCATTTCCTAAACCATTAAACGAAACTTGTACAAAGGCTTTTAATAGAACAAATAAGATTTCAGTGCAGCCAAAATTGACTTTTGAACATTACATTTATCAGTCACCTGGTGCTGAAGTCTACAATATTGGCTGAAGTTTAAACATAGCTATAGGTGGAGTAATCATACTCTCATCATAGTTAATGCTGACTGGCGTTTCCAGTGCACAAATCAACAAGGAATTGTACATGACAATTTGGGATGACGGAATCGGCGGTAAACCGATATATTGTACTTGATGCTCGAGCTGAAATGATTAGCTTTTCATACCTATTTGTGTGAAGTCTTGTACATGACCAGTCTGTGCCAAAAGTCCCTACAGTGGGTAAAAGTGGGACATACATTTTTGAGCCTATTCTTTAAATGTGACAGATTTGAAAGTTCATGTCTTCTATGTGGACATAAATGTTAAAATTGTGACGGCAATTTTTTAAAGATATCTTAAAGCCCATGGACTTTTAAGTTGAAAGAAAGTTAAGGGTTGAGCTTTTTTTTTTTACATGACATATGACATCTGCAGGCCTAATTGTTGAGATAGATGTGGGTATGGGCCCTTAGACGTGTACACTATGCTCAGATGACATGTATGTATGGGTGTGGTGTTTACTGACGTGTTAATACTGGTCATGCCTCACTGAGTCGGACACGCTTGTGGGTTTACTTGTCTCCCTCAATCACTTCACCAATCCCAATCGATTTTCTAGTGTAGACAAGTACCGAAAAACCTGGTTCAATTGACGACTTTTCAGTTTTGATTAAATTACAGAGGTGATTGTCTGTTAGAGGTCAACTTTATTCCGTATACGAATAAGTTTTCTATAGAGCAAAAGTTTAGGTAGTCCTATCACGAGTCACGCCCGGTTAGTTACGGCTAATCGAGGTCGCTGTTGTTTTGACATACAGCGATTGGTGATAATAAAAGAGAGACGAGAAACCGATTGAGCGTGACATTCATCTGGTGGCTGCATTCCAGTCACAGGTTTTGTTGTCGATAAACCTCAATTTGCTCTCATTTGATTCTACAAGAGAATTGCCTTGTGAATTAGAATTGACATATGTGAAATTATCATAATCTGTGCACTGAAATGACATTGTATGGTCTAAACTCTAGAAAATTATACTTTTTCAAGTGAATGATAAGCTGGGTGTTTCTTGGAACACTGGCTATTTCAAGTTTTCTGTGTAAGTCTTCAGCTTACAGATACAAAGAGGGTCCTAAAAGATAAAAGTAGAAGAGAAACAAACGAAATATCATGGGATAGACCTCAATTGCAATATGCAGCCAATATTTCTTATGTGAAAAGATGCAAGCAAAATACATGTAGTTAGTGAATATGATTTATTGTAACATATTTTTTTATTTCATGCTTTTGTGTATTCTAATAAAGTTTAAGTTATTTATAAAACATAAATAAAGTACAGTTGAATCTAGAATAAGAATATAAATTAATAAATAAAAGTACACCTGAATCTATAATACCAAACTCATGCCCAAACTTTGCACGATTTTCTGCAAGAATATAAATCCGTCTATAAATAACTCAATATAAATATGGATAAAAAGGCTCTCTGAACTGGTATCATCATTAGACTTCTACACCAATCATACGCTATCATTTTCTTCTGTTGCCGGTTTATTGTTTATTGATACACATAAATCTTACATGAAGCAAAAAAGGAATACAGGAGCGAGAAAGAGAAATCAGAAAAAGGTGATTTAACATGCATCATGCAGATTTGGGCAAAGTTGGTCCTTGAAAGAATAAATTCAAAGTCGTTCAGTCCTTCCTTGAGCATTGTTTTAAGGTAATGTTTGGCCACAGCTCGGCTAAACTCCCATCCTTCCTTTCACTCAAAAAACAACAACTTTTTAATCAACCTGAAATAAAAAGCAAGTAAAACTGAAGATTAAAAAGGAGAAGCTGGGGAGGTGGGTCAGTAAATTTTACACCAAAACACTGCTCACTCCCCCCGCACCCCGTGTTACAGCCTTATGTCGATCCAAAGCTCTATAGCGCTTGTGTTTATTGTTGTATATACATATATATATATATATATCGACATGAAATAAAGTTTATCTTTTCTTATCCCCGTGTTGCAGCCTGCCTGAGGAGGACGCCCTGACCCCCCACCACGGCGTTGCCGCGGGCGACGACCCCCGCCACCTCTCCCCGGCCGCCGACCCCGCCGTGACCTCCACCCCGCGGGGCCCCGCCCCCGCCGCGGGAGACAAGTGGTCACCCGTGCCGGTCAACACACACCTCATGTTCTCCCGGCAGCGAAACCCACTGATGCACCAGTCCATGGCTGACCTGAGGGAGGCCGAAACCGAGGTGAAGAGGAGACGGTGAGTGAGGGACAGGAGAGGGGGAGGGGAAGGGGTTTTAGATTTTAGTGGAGCAAATGGTGATAGTGTGTGCAGAGCAGTGTGTGTGTATCGGATAATCAGGCGATTGACAACACGGTGCCCTGTTTTGTTGACACCATTTTTTATGCACTACTTTTAAAGAATTTCTTAGAATAGTGAATCATAACTGGAGGATAAGGATTCACATTGTCTCCTAGTTTCTACATTTTCAGATACACTATTACTTGTAAGCTCTGATGTTTTAGCTACTCAAAGCTGTTAATAATTAACTGAATGTTAGCACAAAATGTGGACTCTTAAGATCCATGTTGTGTTTGAATTGACGTAGCCTGATTACTGACTCTAAGGTCGGTGTTATGTTCGAATCCAAGTACCGGGATCACAGACTGTAAGCTGTGTGTTGTTTTAGGACTGTGTGCCACATCCTGTCTGAGCTGGTGGCCACGGAGCGGGATTACGTCCAGTCGCTGGGGTTCATCATCGACCACTACGTGCCGGAGATCCTCAAAGACGACGTGCCACAGGTAAACACAACATTTACCCCCCCCCCTTGATCTCAAAATCTCAATGAATGAATGTTACAAATGTCAATGCAAAGGCCCTTTTCTCTCTATCAATTGATCTCAATGAATTGAAAGGTCGAATCTCAATTCTCAATGAATTAAAAACCAAAATCTCAACCCTCATTAAATTTATATACCGCCCTCAAAACAGGACACGCATGTAGACTCGGAATATTGGAATTTGCATATCTAATAATTGCATAACACTGCTTAGTTGCATAAAGACTGTAAAACCACTTGTTTATTAATATCTTTTAAAACGTACTGATAATTGCATATATTGCTTTTTCGCATAAAATGTGTGTGGACAGAGGTTATGCAATTAAGCAATCTCGTCTGTATCATGCCTATGCATGCTATTAAGAAACTGGAGAGGGGGTGGGGGAGGGGGAGCTTGAAAATCTTGGCTTTAGGTTAGCACAGTCTAGCAGTTTACACAAGCCACAGATCACCAAAAACGTGCGTCTTAATCAGGAAAAAATAGGCAACGCCCGTGCTTGTTTCTTGCTTTGGTGTTTAAGATTTTTGAAAATTTATAGATACAACAAAACTGAAGAACAAAATGAATAGTTTATAACTGATAATTTCTGTTGTACATTACATAGTAGTAGGATATAGAAGATTAGCATTCTGGCTAGAAATTGTTGACGTTATAGTAACAATAACCTGCTGTACCCTCAGGTGCTGCGCGGGAAGCGACATGTGATTTTCGGGAATCTGGAGAAGATCTACGAGTTCCACAGCCAGTGCTTCATGAAGAAACTGGCCGCCTGCGAGAACAACCCATTCCATGTGGCCAACAGCTTCCTGCAACATGTAAGTCATACTGGTGGATTCAGCTATTTTGTAGCTTCTATACAAGAACATTTGTTAATAAGTGGCTAGATGTATATTAAACAATCACTCCGTTGTAGTTTAAAAGGGGTCAAGCATTAATGTTTCTGATTGTAAGAAATTTTTCAAAATTAGTATAGATGAGCATCAATCCTTGAAGTTTAAGGTTATTCATTAAAATGTTAGGGTCACCATACATATTAATGAAATAATCTAAATTAAAAGAAAACATGCCTTTTTTCTTATTTCAAGTGAAGTTCATAAATCCTTCAAACTGACCGTTTATCTTCATCAAACTTATTAAATATCATAATTCATTATTGAATCTCAAAGTGATGGATAATTATTTGTAATAATGCAACATAAATGCATCAGTTCAGTTCTAGAATTTTAAGTTACTTCCCTCCGAGATTAGAACGTCCTGTTTGTTTCCCCAGGAGACTGACTTCTACCTTTACGCCATGTACAACAAGAACAAGCCCAAGGCAGACGCTCTCATGGCAGAATACGGCTCGGCTTTCTTCAGGGTAAGTCGTTTTAATAAAGTATCTACAAACATGTGATAGAAAATGAAAAAAATGTCTTGACAGATTATTGAAAAGTCATTGAATTTTAACACACAAAATCTATGGGAACCCTGGTAGTGCCATGTTACTAACTGCGCCTCTCTCCCCCAGAACAAGCAGCGGGAGCTGGGTGACAAGATGGACCTGGCGTCGTACCTGCTCAAGCCGGTGCAGCGCATGGGAAAGTACGCTCTGTTGCTGAAGCAACTGCTGGCCGAGTGCCCCGTGGCGGGGGGCCCCGGCGGGGGGGACGCCGCGGGGGCCACGGACGGGGACTCGGACCTGCGCCGCGCCTACGACAACGTGAGGTTCCAGCTGCGCCACGGAAACGACCTGCTCGCCATGGACGCGCTCACCGGCTGTGATGTGAGTGGTGGCTTTTACCTGCGTCTATTACCTGTTTACTTTTCATTTGGTTTATGTACTGAAATAGTCAGCAGAGAGCACAGGGTGTGATGGGAGTGATGGGGTTATTAGTTATACGGTTTATGTGCTGAAATATAGAGCAGATAGCACTGAATACTTTGTTAGGGATGGACACGCTCGTGTGGTGTGATGTGAGTCATCAGGGCTTAGTGGTTGGTTGGGTTATGTTTTTATCTTCTCAGTCTGAGGTTTTGTAAGTAGATAGTTGGTGATTTGTGATGTGAGAAGTATATTTTAAGTACAACCAAGATGACAACATTAGCAAACTGTTTAGGGCTCAGAGCATCAACTCATTTTTCGCATACAGATGATAAGCTAATACTAAGCACTCTATTACTGTTCATTTGGTTTATCTACTAAAAATAGTGAGCAAAAAGCACTGATTTTTGTGGGGATTCTCATGTTTCTAACGATTCCCTCCCGTTTCCAGGTGAACCTCTCTGAGCAGGGCATGCTGATGCGCCAGGACGCCTTCCTCGTGTGGCAGGGCCGCAAGAAGTCATTCCGACACGCCTTTCTCTTCGAGGAGATGGTGGTGTTCGCCAAGACGAAGCGGTCTGCCTCAGGCCATGACGCCTACGTGTACAAGTCCAGCATCAAGGTACGCAGCGTCAGCTCTCAGGGATCTCTCTCACATGGCCTGTAAACAGTGTTTCAATAGCTTGTCAGGGTCAGCATTCGCCACTCATCCGCTCGTATTGACTAGTAAAAACTTGTGGAGGACGAGTAGAATGGTTAAGCAACTCGTCCTTTTGTCGAGTAGTAATTCTGGTCAATTTGGCATACAAATATAGAGCTTTGTGCCAGGACGAGTACGGTACATTTTTTGCTGGACGAGTAGATATTGGAGGGTTACTCATCCTGCTGACGAGCAGCACTTTTACACTTAATCCTGACCCTGCTTGTGAATTGAATCAGAAGCCCAAAATAGATAGACGAGCCTCTACAAATTCTGCATGTAGATAATCTTACAATAATCATTGACTATCCCTCCCAGACGTCTGACATGGGTCTGTGTTGTTTTGCAGACGTCTGACATGGGCCTCACGGAGTCTGTGGGAGACTCCGGGTACCGGTTCGAGCTGTGGTTCCGCAAGCGGACGATGCGGGACCCGTACGTGCTGCAGGCTGCCAGCACAGACACCAAGGCCGCCTGGGTCCGCGAGATCTCACGCCTCCTGTGGAAGCAGGCCATCAAAAACAGGGGTGAGCAGGGGGCAAACACAGGGGTCAACAGGGAGGAAACACAGGGGTATGCAGAGGTCGTAGGTCAAAAACGGGTAAACGGGGGTCGTTGGTCAGAAACGTAAGCATTCATTCAGAGATTTAGTTATGGGAAATGTGGGCAGGAATAAACATTCGTAGGTAAATGTTCAGCCAAAGAGGCCACTGTCTCGGGAAGAAATTAGCTCAAGGAAATGGAAATTGTATAATTCTGAAGCCAGCATGAAAAGTGCTAGAACATTTTTTGAAAGAATATCAATTTAAAATCGTTATTTTTCCCATCGATGATCGGAGGATCCCTCGAGAAATTAGCCCAAGAAAATGGAAATTGTATAAATCTGAAGCCAGCTGATTGAAATGTTAGTGTAACGCCATGTTATTCCCTCAGCGTCGCGCATGGCTGAGATGGCGCGGATGGGGATCGGCACCAAGCCGTGTCTCGACCTGAAGACGAGCGCAGACAACATCAACGATCGCCTCGTCAACATCAACATCTCAGCAAAACGTACGTCGAACAGTGGCAAAGTCAAAATTTGAATACAGTGAAAATCCTCAACAATGGAACCCTATTTGCAGTCACAAATCCTTCTTTTCCTAGAGGGTTTCCTTTGATTACTACATCATTTGCTTACATTATTATAAGCTAGTGCATGAGAAAAGTTTCCTTTATTTAGTTTCCTTTGTTTACTCTTCCTTTGTTGAGGATATTCACTGTATTTGTGTCGTTAATTACATATTATGGTATTTTCCCAACTCCAAAAACTCAAAATCATATAAAAATCTATGAATATTGACGTTTGGGTCAAAGTAATCTTGAAGAATTGTTATGATGAAGAGTAAGATTGAAACGTTTCAAGATGTGCTTCAAAGATAATTCAAACTAATGATAATTCAAACCAGAGCAATGAAAATATTAGAAGAAACAAGACTGAATTGGGTGTTTCATAGTTTAAGGTTGTACTAGTTTTTGTGAATAAGAGTACGTGTTGACTTGTCCCTTTTGCTGTAGGTCCGCGAGCGCGTAACTCGATCGCGGTGAGCTCCACGGAGCATCTGAAGAACGGCACCAAACGCCCCCACTCGCTCATCTCGCTCAGGTAAACACACCCCTACATGTATATCATCTCCTCCAGCCACAGCATTATGTTTTAGTGTCTGTCTTTACAAAGAAATTTAGTCAGATATGTGTTATACTCAAATACACACACAGTACAGTCACAAAATGACCTCCGATTGATAAATAAGAAAAGAATCTTCCTCAGTTGTTAAAAGGACTCGAAACTTCCTCTGTCCATCGGACAATCCAAGACTCTTGCAATTTTAAAATCCCACATGAAGTAGGCATTTCATTTGTTTGAGGAGGGCTACAAGCCCTGCGCATGAACACATTGTGGAAATTGCGCAATAGAAATTCATATGTTAGTATATTATAACAATAAACATGTCCATCCTTTCCGTTCAGCTATACCAACTCAAAAAACTCTCATACAATCATATATATGGTGATAGAGCCTCTAAAACAGTAGCACCTAAATTATGGAACGAACTTCCTCTGTCCGCACAACATCCAAGACTTGCCATTTTTAGATCCTGCCAAATAAAGTAAAAATTAACTTAGGATTTGATTCTGTAGCTCTGCCTCGTCTTCCTCCTCCTCCTCGACATCCCACTCCTCTGGGTACGGGGTGATCCTGTCCAACCAGCTGGCGTCCATGCTCGAGTCGCCCTACGAGGACCAGGAAGTGCCGCGGGGAGGAGCAGCCAGCAGCAACGGTACGCATACAGTACAACATCCAAAACATAGACAAAACCGGGTGAATTTGTAACATGAATTATGTTATCGGGTGAGTTCTTGGGGTGTATCACGGCGAGCCCGAAGGGCGAACCTGATGCGCCACAAGAACGAATCCTGATAAAATAAGTCATGTTACACAACAAACACGGTTTTGTATTTATCATTCTTTTCTAAACAATTACAGCACCGTTTAAAAAAATGTGAAACGGTAGTCTGGCTGAGTACAAGCATGATAACCATGGTATCGTGCCTCTTCGAAGATTATCAGATACTTCTGGATCATGATAACCAATGGAATTACATGAAAAAGAATGATAAACACAAATATGATATTCTATATAGCTACTTCACAAATGCCTTTCTACATATCTCAAAATGTACTAACTACCAAAAATTACAAAATGCCGGCCATTGTTTTCAAGATGGCCACCAGAATTTACATAAACTGACCCTGTTGTCCTCTGCGTGTCTCCAGAGAGCGGCATTGAGGCTGACGTGAGCTCCCACTCGAGCCCGGTGCACGCGGAGGCGTGTACGCAGACCACGCTGAGACGCCCGGCTAAAAAACACCCCGCCACCACCGCCGCGGCCACCACGGCAGCCGGGGGTCAGGTCAACGGGGACGCGGGCTGTCAGACACAATACTCCAACCTGCAGGTGAGGCCGAGTTCGATTAGACTAGATTAGTTTTATTTCGGAAAACATGTACAATCAAAATATATTGTCAATAGTGTATTGCTTTCTTTTACGGCTGTATTATTAATAAGATGAAAAGTTTTCGTTCTAAAGTTTAATTTTGATCTCAATTTTATTCATAAACGTTTTCGAGCTCCTGAAGGCTCCTTTTCAAATTAAAACACCAACTTTTGGTGAATAAAGTTTAATTTCTCTGGCGGAAAGAGATTAAAAAAAATACTATAAATGTATCGGATTATATTTTCATGCATTTTTTTGAATATTTTTATATACAAATTATATTTTGAAATCATTATCTACAATATTTCAAACTTTTATATAGTGCAGAAATCTTAAATCAAAAATAGTCAGCAACATTTTAACAGTTTAAAAAGGCAGCTCTTTTTACCTAAAGTTTTCCCCGTTTTTCGTGTTTCAGGACGAGCAGTGTTCTGTGACGTGTGTAGAAAATGTCGTCTGTCTCGACGGAGCCAGTGAAGAAAACTCGCACCTCGTCAGCACAAATGTATGCACAGTTGATAAAATATGACCGAGCTCTCCAAAAACTTTGCAATTTATAGTTTTGAAGATAGTTTTAAAAATTTGAAATTATGTTTATTTTTATTTTTTTCATTTTCGTATTAAAGATATAAATTAAAAGTTATCTTCAGTGCACTGTAGAAGATTTTTAGTGATAAAATGTGTGTTGCCTTTGACTTGGTTTTCATATGCGAAATGGTATCTATAATTAGGTATTGAAGATGATATTAAAGATATGAATGCGTTAAATATAAAATATGCTTTTGAAGAAGGAAAAATGTTGAATTTGTTCCTAATGTTGCTCGAGGAAAGATTGACAGTGGGGTGATAACAGTTTATGTTGTAAACATCTAATTTAAAAGGAGGTCGAGGTTTAGTTTTGAAAAAAAAAAATACTTATTAGATGTTATCTTATATTTTTCTTACTTATTTTAAGAATTGAATAATATTGAAAAGTTACATTTTATTTTTCAGGTTTGACTGTTGACTGACGAAACAGAATATTTTAAGGAACTGTAGAAAAAAGGACACTATAAAAGAGGATTATAGTAATATATACTTGCATATTTTTATAGGAAAAATGTTGGCAGACATTTGTGACTGTTTGTGCATTATATGCATGTCTAATGGATAAATGGGGTGTTAAGTCTGTGTGGATCATGGGGACATTGTGATCAAAAGGAAATAGTAATAATTGTGGTGCTACGTCCATTATACTGTGGTGACTGGAGTAATAGGAACATATCGGGATGATTTCAAATTTAGTTAACTGGTGTAATAAAAACTAATGGAATTAGTAAAAATACATCTGTAGCGAGCAATATTTACCATTAATTTACTGTATCTTTATGCTGATGTATTTTCAGAATATTTATCATGGCTTATACATGGACATTCTTAGAATTCTAGAAGATGGTAATGTCATTCAAACTGGAAATAAAAATAAAGTGTCTTTTCTATTGTAATAGTTTTGTGAACATCTTCTATTATTACAGAAACAACAGGAGTATTTATATAGAACCTATTTATTTTCCTAACATGAACAATAGTTAGTGCGGTCACTGTCACGGATGGCTGGAAGTTTGCATGTGTTTTCAATGTTATTGTTTGATACGTTGGATTTTTTGTAACTTTAAGTTTTGTCATTCCCGTTAAATGTATTGTGCTTTTTCCTTAAGAGTCGTCTATGCTGCGATAGTCGGCGTTGATGACTGTGAGAAAAGGGTTATTTTTTCATGTACAATGCTATGCAAAAACTTGTTCATATCAGGTGTGCAGTCTCGTCAGTCAGACTAGACTTGTGGCAAGTCTTTATTTCCAGGGTTCTCTTCTTTTTTAATTTGTGCGGCTTGCGACAAGACTAAGCTGGAATCTAGCTACTTCAGCCGACTTCTTCGGCTATAAAAGAGAAGAAACATTTTGCGATATAATTGTTGAAAGTTTAGGATATATTGTATATTTTGAGTCTTCCATTTGAAAGTTTAGTTCATCGAACCGTTGAGTAGTAAGTGTATTTGTAATATTTATATTTCATTAAATAAATATATGAATTCATTATTCGTTACCTTGATAAGCATTGCATAGAAATAAGAAGAATGTAGAGTATAGTCTTGATTTATTATAAGAATCCATAAAATATAACACCTCAATTTTCCATTCACATCTTCAACAACACAGAAAAACCCTGAATAAAAATCACTTTGAAAATCCAACTTAACACATCCCACAGAATACCATAAGAAATAATGTAGCCACTTACTAAAACATGAAATGTGTCATCAAAGAAAACATTGACACAACCTAAAACTTAATTGCTTCGTGATTTTTTTAGATCATAATTTTTATGGCTTCAGAAGTAACTCAAAAACCTTTTGATTTCTATAAAACTTTGTTAAAAGTGGAAAATAAAATCATAAATTTTACAAATTGTAGGTATGACAAAAAGTAAAATTAATATTACATATCTTCAAATACAACTGACCACAATTTGCCAATTACAGTTACAAATTTTAAGAGAAAAGCATAAAATAAATAAGCACCTGTTCATATGCGTTGATAAAATAACATTTTGAAACCAGTGCAACATTCTCATAAATGCATTCGACATCATTTTAAGCACCATACGTCGTGACATTTAGCGAGATATTACATCTTTGGACTAAATCCGCTTGGTATTGCATTAACAACTAAGAAAAATTCTAAACAATCAAGAAACTTTGCCTACTGATCGTTAATAATTTTTCACATTGATGAAAAATATTAACACCCCTTTTCAGGGTAGATTTTATAAAAAAAAATATGTGTCCATATTTTAGGGATCTCTGACAATGCAAATGGATTCAATTTGTAATAAAAAAACTAACAGTAAGATGATGTTTGTACTGTTTAAAAGTGCAAAAGTAATACCATTTGATTTTCAATCTAGCAATATTCTATCAAAAACTGTCGGATTTTCTTGAATTGGTACATTACTATAAATAACTACATTCATTTACATTAACAAAGTTATCTCATTATAAAATCAAAATAAATATGAATTATACTTTTTTGACCATTAAATCAGAGTTTTTCTAAGATTCTATAATATCTTTGGTCAGATAAGAACTTTTACGAGTGATTCGCTAACAGAGGGCAGCGTGGAATAGTTACATTGATTTTCTGACAGGTGGCACAAGGATGTACATATGATCCTTAACTATAACTATGGTAAAAATTGTAATCCTACAATAAATATATATATTTAAAAAAAGGCTTCTTTGAAACATGGAGCTACTACTATCTATAACTAACAAACACATTCAACATTCATTCATACAGAACCTAATGATATGAATATATAATCTACAAAAAATACGGCATGAAGCAAAAGGCTTTGACATGAATATGCAGTATCAAAATCACAAAAACGTTGCCGTCCACAACATAACAGTGGAGGTCAACAGTTCACCATTCACAACAGTACGCTAGAGTATCAAAACAAAAGTATCAATTATTTACATTAAACATCTAAATACTACTGTTGCGGAGTACAATATTATGTATGAATTTACATCATCATTCCCATAATCTTTGGCTTATTTGAGATTTTCTTAATTCAGTAACAAATCAGAAAAATACTTTAACAATACACTAAATATGTCACAATTTCCAATTGGCATATGGAAGGTGACGTAAATTACTTATTCACTTGAACATGAAAAGCCCATGGAAAATGAGTTTGTTTATCAAACAGAAAATTTTTATAAGAAACAAAACTCCTGCTAATAAAATACTACCCTGATACACGAATACTTAACAGAATATGAATAAAACAGAATACAATCCAAATTTATACATCAAGAAAAAAAAAATCGCCGACTACATTGTAGCTTTGCTTGAACCCCTTACTTTAATAAACTCTAATGAACTCACATAAACATATCTCTTGATACTAAATGATCTTCTTTCATAATCCTTATTTTTTTTATAAAAAATCAATATGCATAATGTCAACAGAGACATTGGTTCAAAATGGACAATAAACAACTTTTATATATAAGATAGATAATAACCTCCAATCATACATCTCCGCTTCTTCCCGTAAAATCCCCCCAACCACCAGACTTCCCATCCCCAATTGCTACTGTTGTCCCAATCTCTGGGCTTCTGCAACAAATATTTTGGGCTGCAAATCGATTCTAGAAAGTTT
>CM032661.1:39936348-39957870 GCA_019095985.1 Streblospio benedicti
AGTTATAGGAATATGGTTTTATAAGTCTAGATTATCTTCCAAACATGTAGCTGGTGTCGCCTCGATTCAAAAAGACCGGTTCGAGGTACACTTTAGAAAGACAAATTTCTAAAAAGTTCTCTTAGTTGTAAAATAATATGACTGCTGTGAGTCATCATAAAGGGTACAGATGATAAAAAATGAACATAAAACAGCTTACTTTGGGTGAAAGACGTCTTCAAAAAACTGTCTCCAAATATATGTGTCGTGCGCGCACAGCCGTAGAGTCTAACTAAGCTGTCAAAATTTTTCATCCATAACCACACACGCACAAATCACTGTGATTTACTATACGATAATAAAAAATATTACAATTGAAAAAGTAAAGTTTTTGCCTAAATGATCAATCCATATCAAAAAGGTGTGTACAATATCATAAACTACTTATCTTGAGTGATAATCTCTCTGGAATGTGACAGGAAACCGTATTTGATTTGTAATGACGTCGTATTGTGGTGACTTTGACCTTGACTGGCTTGAGGAGCGTGTACGGATATTGTGAAATAAATAAAAAGTCTGTGTTGTCATACCATAATTCCAACATATCTCTGCACAGTTCATGAGTTGTACATTAGATATGCATGAAAGTTTTGTGTCAACACTTGTATTATTCATTAGAAAAAAAGACGTCTAAAATGTTGCATATTTCAATGCTTTCTATTGTGACAAGGCGGTGTTTGTGAGACCAACGTCGTAGCGTAAACAAATCGACAGAAAGGGGCGGAGTCATCGAACCATGAATTGCTACTGTTGTCCCAATCTCTGGGCTTCTGCAACAAATATTTTGGGCTGCAAATCGATTCTAGAAAGTTTGTTTCGATAGACATAACAACAAAAAATAACACATTTTCCACACAAAATACATTAATTTGAATCACTATCAGACCAACAATTGCCTTCTTCATCTCAACAGATAATAAAATACTATCAAATTCTGGCCCCGCCCTCATCTGCCTATCACCTCATTGACCCCGCCCTCTCAGCCCTCTAGCCCTGCCTCCTGTCTGTCTCAGCCCTGTGGCTCCGCCCCCTCGTCGTCGCTGTCGCCCCCGAGTGAGAACTTTGCGTGCGTGTCTTCGTCCTCTTCCTCCTCGGCGATGAGGTCGGCAGGTTGTTGCCTTGACGACGACCGCGATGACTCCACCCCCTTGTGCTCCACCCGCTCCTCCTCAAACGTGCTGGTGCTGTAGCTCGTGCCTACAATAGACATCATACATGAGATGTGTGAGACTATGGGACTTGGGTACCGCCTACTGGTAGTTTATGAGGATACAAGCAGACCACAGTATAAAAAGTTCTTGGAGCTGCTCGTACCATATTATATTAAAACAGGACAAATTATGAAGTCCAAAAGGTACTAAATTTGATTTTATTTTTAATCGCAAATTTTTGCATCTTCAATGCTTTATCAAGTGAAAAATTACTTGATAAAGCATTGAAGATGCGAAAATTTGTGATTTTAATAAAATGTACTACCTATTGGACTTCATAATTTTGTTGTAAAATAATTTTGTTGTTAATAAAATTGTTTTAAGCAGACCACAGCCTCAAATTGAGGAATAATTAGGGCATGTCCAAATAGATTTAGGATTTGATTGATCATACCGTTACTGATGTACGTTATGTTATGTTATACCAAGCGCGGCTGAGTGACAGAGTAGCCATGACGTACCGAGCGCGGCCGAGTGGACCTCCTCGCTGTGGATGAGCTCCGTCATGGTGACCTCGCTGGCGACACGACGCGGCCGCGACGATCCGGCCAACCCGACCCCGGAGCCGAGGCGAGACAGCGACGCCGAGGAACCCGACTCGGACTCGGACAGCCTGACACAGACAACAACAGTCTCAGACAGCCTGACAGAAAGAACATGGGGTGTGATACCGTATTCTCAATAGAGGTTTTACTCTGGAAGATCATGAAGGCTTCGGACTACTAGAAATTGTCTGATTACAGTCACCTCCATAAAGAGACAGAAAATCTACCGTTGTCAATTTGATTATAGGCGTAATATACAGTAGACCCTTCTAATGGTCTCAATAGAGGTTTTCCTGTGCATGGAAGATCATGTTGGTCTTTTTATAAAGGCTTCGGACCGCTAGAAATAGCCTAATAACAGTGACCCCCCGATAAAGAGACCAATTCTGTAATAGGTCCTACTGGAAGTCTCTATAGCGAGGTGGTCTCACTATGGACGAACTGTTGGTTTTATTGTCAAAGATTGTGACCTGTATATGTGTCCCCTGTTGCCATTGGTTACCTGCATACATTACGTTGCCGTGGTTACCTGCGTATGTTACGTTGCCATGGTTACCCGCATACGTCACGTTGCCGTGGTTACCTGCGTATGCGCCTGTTGACGACGTCGGGTGTCTTGCCGACGAGGTCGATCTGCTTGTCCACGATGAGCCCCACGCGGTTGACGAGCGTGTTGAACAGATCCGGGCGGTCCGCGTACACATGGTGCCCCGCTCCCGTGATGAACTACAACAACGCAAGACGTCTTCAGTGCAATTCGACGTACAGTGAATGTCCTCAACAACGGAACCCAGTTTGCAGTCACAAATCCTTCCTTTGTAGAGGGTTTCCCTTGTTTACTACATCATTTACTTAAAACAGAACACAATGTGAAGTTCAAAAGGTACTAAAATTTATTAAAATCACAAATTTTTGCATCTTCAATTTGTGATTTTAATAAATTTTAGAAACTTTTGGACTTCATAATTTGTTTTGTTTTAATATAATATGGTACGAGCAGCTCCAAGAACTTTTTATGCTATCATTTACTTACATTATTATAAGCTAATACATGAGAAAAGTTTCCTTTATTCATTTTTTCCTTTGTTCAATCTTCCTTTGTTGAGGACATTCCCTGTATGTGCCAAATGAAACATGTGAAAATTCAAGTGATTGGTGGCCATTTTTCTTAAATATTTTTTTAATTTGGACGATTATAATCAGCTGTAGCATGCGACAGATACCAAAAAATGCATTCAGGACCCTCTAATTAGTCTAAAAAAATGTGTCTGTCAACTTTTACTCGAAAATGCATCTGGGTGTTACAATAAGAGAAAACCTGACCAGTCTATGTACATGTAGACTACTCAACGGAGATCCGTGAAGGAACACTAATTTTGTGGATGTGTTTATAAACATTGATCTATAAAACATTCAAGAAATCGTAAATGTAGGAGTTTAAAATGTTGGAAACCACAATTAAATTATTAAAATTAAAATTCATAATTGGATCGCGTTGCTTGCTCTACTATTCTGCTATTCCTGTATGCATCTTATGGTTTCATTGCTGCTGTTTTTCTATTTACATACTTTTACAATAATAAAAAAATATATTCTTACTAAATTAATCAAAGTAACTTATCATTTTATATCAAAATAATTTAACAAATTTATTAAGAATACTTTTAATATATATTTTTCATATTATTGTATTTTTTTGTATTTTGTCATCATAAGGCATCTAAGTAGAAAAACAACAACCATGTCAGCACCTGGTGAGGACTACAGTATTGAACCTACTTTGATGATGTACAATATGAATGTGATTTTGAGAAATTGATCACTTTTCTACCATTTTACATCCCAATCACAACAAATTTGCATTTAGTGCCGTTTACCGATCATACACACAACACTTTCACTATTCATACTATCATGGTAACCCTTTTTTGAAAAAAATACAAATGAACCACGAACAAAATATGTTGTTAATATGCAAATTTCATGCCGTCAAATGAACTGCATTGTCTTTGAAGTAAATTCTCAACTGTAGCCTTTTATAACAATAAGTAAAACATAAGTAAAGAGCCCAAAATCAAGTTTCTAGTACAAATATTTGCAGAGATACGGTTATTTATAGATTTTTTTTCTCAGTGGTTCCATCTTAGATTTCAAAAAATGGCAAAAGGTAAAATTTCACACACCTTCTTGAAAACCTTATTATAGACCCCTAATCATCAAAATCCACTGCTAAAAAAGTCTGAAGAAACTTTCCGACCTCCATGAAATATTGCCATAATTCCTCCTGACTATATTGACAACCCCCAGCCAATCCTACCTGAATGTCGACATACGAGTCTTTGCGCTGTTTCTGGAGCAGGAATCCGGGGTTTGAGTCGATCCAGGAGCGTGATCCGTACAGCAGGGTGATGGGGACCTTGTTGTCGATGTGCTGGGCCCGCGGACCCATGGGATGCTTGGCCCAGCCAAGGGTCTCCGACAGAGCCTTGAACGCAGTCTCCCCACTAGTCACGGAAATCAATGTCAAAAAATCGATCAGGTTGGACAAAATTGTCGGAAATGGTTTAATGATTGAGATGGAATTGTTGTTATACTTTCAAGGAAAAAAAGCTTACTCAAGTTTGCTTTGGAGAAGTTTTCAAAATGGCCATTTGGTTTTAAGAAAGTTGGTAAATTTGTCCAAAGTTAGTGTTTCAAAAATTAAAAAATTTGATAACAGACTGAAGTCTTGAAAACTGTTGAAATAAAAAAGAATGATTATGAAAATTTGTCAATTTATTTTTTGAACTAGTAAAGTAGCAGAAATTTTTTTAAAAAAAATTCTGTTGTGACAATTTAGATTTTTCTTTGGCTCGGCGGCATTTCATGTAAAAACTTGCGAGTCTACACAGGGGCAGGTTTCTTAATTTCTGTTTGATTTGACTTGGTTTGGTGTTGCTGTCCTGTGAGCTGTCGCACCTGGGTGACTGTGCGTTGTTATTACTATCACCAGGGGCGAATTTGGGGGTGGGGGTGGGGGGGGCGTGCGGGGCATACCCCCCCCCCTAAAAACAACAACATTTAAATGAAGGTAACATCATTGTAGCGTAACACAACCCCCCAAAAAGCAGATGACTTCCGGACTACTGATAATCAACACCCAGTGTTCATTGTTAGATATGAAGAAATAGATTATTTAAGTAGATGAATTGTTTCTTTTCAATGTTAGTGAACACCCCTCTAGACCCCTCTGATCATTATTACCTGGGAGGCTGTGCGTTACAGTGGTAGACGTAGCTGGCCACAGTGTCATCCTCGTATAGACCCGCAAACTTCCGGATCAGATCCGGACGGACCTTCGCCACAATACCCGGACCTACAACACACAACACACAGCAGTCAGCTCAGAGAATCGGTACTCAGGGTGTGGGTACTATACTGGTATACGCATGATATACACTTTTGGAGGGTAAAATCGAAACTACTCTGCAATATTTTTCATTACAACTGTGATGGCCGCTTAGAATATGAAAGATATGTTGATTAGTCTAACTCATTTGGTTCATTTTGAAATACTTTTTTTATCACAATTTCATTTTCACGATTGAGTGACAGTCCTAAATGCATTCATCTAAAGCCACATGGCCCATGGGTCTTTAGATAGAGGTTCATTCACTTAGAGAGACAGACTTTTATATGAGGCAGTACATCTTTTTACATTGGCATCGAAACAGATAAAACAGTGCTGATATTTGATGGAACTATCTTTTTCCAGTGGGTCTTAGGGTGAGCATGGGCCCTTCTGTGAATGTTTTGCATATTTCAGTTCACATCATCTAATTTACAGTCTGTTGTTGTTTGTTAGGCTGGGTAGGATTGGGCCAAACCACTGTTTGGGAGATAATTTTCTTGAAATAGAACTGAATTTAATATGAAAGAGAGTTGATATAATAAGACTGATAGCTCCGACGGTTAGCTAAATTATGAAATATGTTATATTTTCAAGTCTAAACAAGAGACATCATTCAAACAAATGACGAAGATCCAACATGGGTATAGAAACTGATAGCTTCAAAGATCAATATTTATCATTGTTTACATTCTGATTTTGTGAGGTCCATTATGTACCGCATGCATTATGAACAAATCTTAAAACTCAACATTTAATGTGACTGCCACAAAAATATGAATATCAAAACACAAGAAATTTTAAAAACGCATAGAAATTATTGTTCATCTGTTCTGCAAAGATATTATTGCAATAACTCAGAGCTGGTACTTTTAAATCACTGCTTTTTATGAACATATTTTGGCAACAGATTTTAAATTATCAAATCATCATACCTTAGCAATATTTACTAAATTCAACAACATAAAACATCACAGGTAAGAAAGTGAGATTATCGAAGATTGTAATTAAGATAAGTCCACAGTAAATAGTCTACAATGAGTAAAATGCAATGCTACGCATGCTGAATACAGGCAAATCACATGACAATCTGGAAAAACGCTCAAAAGTAACTCAAAGTCTTGACGGGATGGACTAGCCTAACACAATTAGTCTTTGATAGAGTAAAGATTAGTGAAAGTTGGTAGATTCATGATAATATTGACCCATACAGTGCAACATCCGATGAAGCCATGTAGTTACCATGGCGAAACTTCATGTTTCATTAAAAATGAACAGGAGAGAATGGTGTACATTGTTTTGTATATATTATTATTATTACAACTAGGCTTGTTATTTACATTTCATAATACAAATTAGCAAATTAATGATAACTATCTTATAGGGCTAGGGATGGACTTGTTACCATCCAAATAAGAGCAGATGGCAAAGTGTTGCCCTTTCAGTTGTAGTCTTTTGTGTTCTTGGGGAGATTGTGACAGAATTCGGGTAGATAAGACAGGTAAAGCTTTCAAAACCCGCGGAATCGAACTCACAATCTCTTGATACACTACAGATAGGTCACAAATGCGTAGTCAAGAGCCCTTTATCCATTGGACCAACTTTCTACCATGGTCAATACGACCCAAACAAGCCTTTACATGTATAATCATCCCATCCCAGCAATAGCTTGTTTGGATGGCCCAGACCATCCAAACAAGCTTTTATATGCGCATATGATGCAATAATATATGCCAAAAATACAAAGTTATGAACAAAGTGGGTATCTATGACATACATGCATACGAACGAAACAAACACAAGGCTTTGCTTCAGCTGCTGAAGCGACGCAATGATAGCAAGATCAGGCTGATAGATTATCATCAATTTCCGTCATATTGCAACAAAATACGATGAAACTTGTTTTTAGAGTCATACAAACTTGCATTTATATTCATGGTACTTATCAATTTATTTAAACTCTGATAAAATTTAAAAAAAACAAAAAACTATCAATATACCCGGTAATTTGGAAATAACTTGACAGAATATGACTATCAAAGTGGGATTCGGGTAGATAAGTGCCAGAGCACATTTCAGTTTTACACATTTCATGGTCTTTTTATAAGGGATGCGTTTGATATTCACATAGATGATGTCTATTACCCAAATATGGGCATAAATTGGAAATGGCAATCACTAGCACACAGCAAGCTCACAATGGTTCTAAATACAAATCTCTACAATGCTGTGACAAATTTTGCCAAGTGTGAAATGTTCCATCCTCAAACATTCAAACACTTGCATTCTCCCGAGATGTAGGTTTTGGGGGATTTCTATTTCTGCTGTGAGTGGAATTCCCCAGTGTTTTTATACCTCACTCTCATTGGCTGAGGAATCAAAACAAACACAGGACTGAGAGTTTCCTACTCACATACATCTGCATATTTTACACTCAAGGATCTTGTCCACATTTTTATTCTATATTTGTTTGAATACAGTGAATTTTTGAACACATTTCACTAACAGTGTGTATCCCAAGATCATAATCAACATAACCTGGATGCAAATATGGCATTTTTTTTAGTCCCAGCACCGACTTTAGCTATCTGTTTTTCGACATGCATTAATCGATGCCCGACGATTTGAAGAAAACTACTGGATGTTATGACCCCAAATTTTCTGATCCCTTCTATAATGAACCCTAACAAGACCGGACATTTTTTTATGTTGATACGACCTATGATTCTTTATGATATTGACAATCTTTTTTAATGTTTTTATTTTTAAAGCTGGGTGTATGTCTTGCTACGTTGAGGAGGATAAATATTTCTAACGTTATGTAGAACATGTGAACAGAGCTTTGGAATTACACGTGTTTATAGCTTGTCTTTCATCCGTATTTTTTATTTCAAGTGTTCTAGTTAATCTATTAGCCACATTTATCTGGCATTCATGGCTCACCCAGCAAAATTAGGGGCACATCACTTACGTCTGTTAACAATCCTTGATATATACCCGGTATATCAATGCCACAACACTGGGGTGTCACGAGCCATACTTGGCAATCTAATCGGGAGGTTCTACTGTATTTTATCTTCCCTGGCAAGGAGGACACTGTTAACCCCCCCTCTCTCCCCCAGATGGCGCCGCGTGTGCTGGTGACCGGCGCCTCGGGACTCCTCGGTCGCGCCGTCCTCGCGGAACTCTCCGCCTCGCAACGCTGGGAGGTGCTCGGAACCGCGTACTCACGCGCCAGCGAGAGCCTCAGGAAGGTAGGTGCCGCGGGCAGGTGCCATTGTGACACAGCGGGTGTGGTACAGCGGGTAGGTGCCGCGGGCAGGTGCAACCAAGAAACTACTCGCGGCAGGTGCCATCGCGGTAGGTTCCCCAAAGTAGGTGCAGAGGGTAGGTGCCACCAAGCTAGGTGCAGTGTGCAGGTGCCATTGAGAAACTTCTCGAGATAGGTGCAGCGGGTAGGTTGCATCGCGGATAAGCGCCCCAAAGTAGGTGCAGCAGGCAGGTACATGTGGACAGATGCTAAATACAGTATCACACCCAACAAAGACAGAAAGACCGACTGTGTTATGCCTCCTGAGTAAGACAATTTCTCAGTCTCAAACATTCAAGACATTCGCGATCCTCCAAACAGACACTATCTCACCACTGGGCCATTGGGAGAGAGCACTTGATCTTAGACAGCAAAATCCTGCACACATGCTAAGACATTCTTACCAAATGAGAGTCTTGATGCTCCCTAAGAGATGTTAAACTGTAGAAACCAGACCGTATGAGCAACGCAAGTGAAGTCCTGTCTCCCATGCTGATGGCCGAGCTGTTGCAGGTTGACCTGACGTCGCAGGCCGAGGTCTCAGCCTTGATCAGCGACTTCCAGCCTCGCTACATTGTCCACTCGGCAGCCGAGAGACGGCCGGACGTCGTCGATAAACAGGTTCCTCACTAACCCTTTACTGCCCACGGGAGTCACCGACGCCTTTTAACCCTTTAATGGCCACAACTGTCATTGATGCCTACGATCGTAGTCCAGAATAGAACCTAAAATAAGCTTAAATTTAGAAAGGTGGATGTCTGATTTTGTATGAACGCAGTGAGGTTAAATCAAACGTATCATAGTAAATATGAGCTCATTTACGAGAGAATTGACTATTATATGGATGGCACTCTCAGTGATGTTCTTTGGCGTTTGTAATTTGTTGATAGTGATTATCTGGTATCCATAGGGTTGTATCGTATCACACGCCCATGGTAATTTCAGAAATCTCATTTAGAGCTTGCAACTACCATTGATTCCGAGCTGTAACTGATGTGTTTCCTTCCTTCAGGAGGACGCCACCAAAGCCCTGAATGTGGCCTCCACAGAGTACATCTGCCAGGCAGCAAACGCCATCGGTAACAAGCAATCTTATTTTCATCTTTCAATATCATCGGTTGTGTGCAAATTGAAGATCACAAATTTCAAAGCCAATAAGAAATGCACATTTTTTGTGGTGATATAAGAATATGGTCAAAGAGCCATGGGTTAGCAGCACTTTATGATGTAGCAGTAAGTCCAGAGACATCTTTTTTGAAACTGACTAACAGCACTGACTGAAGCTACATCCAGCAGACTGCTGGTTAAAAGGCTTCATAACGCGCATGATTTCCACAGTTATAGATGGTGTTGCATTATACGGGGACACGAGAGCCGTGGTGTTCAACTGAACATTAATAACTGCTTCGTTCAGCGACCTTAAAAACCACAAGTGAAAAACGTTCTCACGGTGCATTGTGTTCAGTTTTGATTAAAAGCATCAGGAGTCAGATTGGTCTGTGGTTCTCTGGAATTAACAACCATCTGTGCAGTTGTATCTTGCACATTGATGTTCATTGTCATAGTCCAGCATGTGGGGTGGATTCCTTGTGCAAATCTTGTCCAGAAAATTTATAGTAAATTTCAAAGCAATTGTCTATCTACATCATCGTTTGTGGTCATCAGTCATACGTACTTACTACCAGTTTTTTATCTTCTATTTTTATGGGTTTTTCAAATTGTTTTTAATATATCTTTATTTCTTTAACTTTTTCCACCACAGTACCACAGTTGTCCGTGTATCGTGTATTGTTCTATTGGTATCCATGTTCCGTTTCAGGCGCGACGGTAGTCTTTATCAGCACGGACTACGTGTTTGACGGCCGCAGTCCGCCTTATGGCCCAGCCTCGACGCCCAACCCCCTCAACAAGTACGGCCACAGCAAGCTGGCCGGGGAGCGCGTCGTGATGGAGGCTAACAAAAACAACATGGTCAGTCTGCGACACAGGCTAGTCCAGGGGTCTGGGGTGAAAATTCTTGCTTCTAAACCGGCAATTTGATGGTTTGCCACTTGATATGTAGACAAAACCGGCTGAGTTTGTAATATGAATTATGTTATCAGGTGAGTTCTTGTGGCGTATCATCATGGCGAGCCCGAAGGCCGAGGCTGATGCGAATCCTGATAAAATAATTCATGTTACACAACAACGAACCCGGTTTTGTATTTATCATTCTTTTTCTAAACAATTACAACACTGTTTTAAAAAAAAAATGTGAAAAATGTAATCTGGTATGAAACAAAGGGCATGATAACCAGGGGTGATAACCTCTTCAAAGATTATCGGATACTTCTGGTTCATGATAACCAATGAAATTACATGAAAAAGA
Organism: Streblospio benedicti; assembly: GCA_019095985.1. Lineage (NCBI taxonomy): Eukaryota > Metazoa > Annelida > Polychaeta > Spionida > Spionidae > Streblospio > Streblospio benedicti. The sequence continues at coordinate 39,947,210 of CM032661.1, forward strand.
ATGATAAAAGGATTGTTAGGCGAGTAGACATGAGGGCCACGAAGTTTGAAAATCAGAAAGCTGGTGTCAAAATTAGGTTGGCCGATGTTTGAGGCACAGATAACAGTGTCAGTAGAGAACACATTACGATAGTCCAGTTCAGGCTTCATCCGCACCACCACTTTCTTTTTGTATCTGCATTAGTGTTAGACATAATTGCTGGAAAAGATTGCAATTATACTTGCTATCTTTGCTATCTATAAATAGATAATGAGACTGGCTGCAAAAAAATAATAAATATTTGTAGCTGCAATGCAAATTTATAGTGGTCTTCAGTACTCACAATTTATCATGAATTCTGTACATCAACATTTAACTGAATGAAATTATTATGCTATATGTAAATAGTTTTGCTGATATTTAATGAAATGTGCAGTGTGTAAACAGAAGGAATTACCCTGTGTACAAAACCCCAAAGAGACATCATATGATAGGTTGTATGACAGTGTTCAACAATGTGCTAAATAGGGTGATAAAGAAGCCTACAATTTTTTAATGATGTTGATTTTATGGCCACTTTAATTGATCATAAAGCAAAATGGTATATAGATTGTTTTTTTAAAAGAGTTACTAATATTTTATTCTACATAGATATCAAGACTGAAATATGACATATGATCAAAGTCTTTCAAAAGAAAAAGCCTTATGTGTAGATGTTGCTTGCACAAACTCCTCTGCAGTATATACTATATTAGTATCTGTATCTTTTTATAACAGCTTGTGTTTGTTTCTGTCAAATGGTATCTAAAGACAGTCTCCATCAGATAAGTACAGATAACGTAAGACAAAAATTGAAATAAATTGTTGGGGACAGCAACAACCATCAGTGGAAAGTTCAATCATCCACTGCCGTAGATCCCAATGATGCACATGCTTATGGTGTGAAGTATCATTTAAAATGCTTGATTGCAAATGATAGGAAATCCAATGTTCATACAATTGTGTGTGAAGATATCAATAGAAATAAAGAAAATATAATTGCTGCTGGAATCAAGTTTATTAGTTTTTTTAAATGTGAGTTAGAAGAAGGCGGTAAGAGAACTTCACGATAAGTATTGTTCGATTATGGCACAACATCACATTGATAAATTAATCACAAGAAGATGGTTAAAAGAATATTTAAAGCATGATTTCAAATATATTGAAATCATAAAATCTCCAAGAGCTAATGATCCTGAACATATTTGTTTGCCTCAAACAAAAAGTTTGTGTATAGAGGATTCTCTAAATGATAGTCAAGATGACATAGAATATCTCATGCTTTTTAAATATTCAAAAAAATATTAGAGAATGTATACTATCTACTAACCAAAACAATACATACTTAAGACTATGTTGTCATGGATAATAAGAAGATCTGGCAATACTGAGATGGTTGAAGATAAAATGAATACAATTGATAAAACTATTGATGCTATAGCCCAAAATATAATGTATGCTACAAAATCCTGTAAGCAAGTAAAACATAAGGATAAAAGTCAATCCACTTTATTTCTTCACACAAATGAGAATCCACAAGTAGTTTGATGGGGACTAACTGTTCACTATACAAGAAGTGAATCTGAAATAAATCTTTTGCATAAGTTTGGTCATTCCATTGATTACATCAGAGTGCTCAGAATGGAAAGTCAAATTGCGAATGCAGTGATAGCAAATGCAATATTTAACACATGGATGTTTATTCCACCCCACATAGTGAAGGGTAGATATATCTGTTTTGGAATAGACAACATAGACTTTTCAGAAGACACCAAGATGGTAAGAATACAATGCACGGAACTGTGATGGTTGTATTTCAGCAGAAACAAGAAACAGATACCTTTAAAGCTTGATGATACAGATTCCACCTGCTTCAAAGATTTCTCGAAGTTATTTCAAATGTTGAAGTACCTTCTAGTCTACAAGGGAATCCAAAACAGAGAAAAATATTTTTGAGTCTCTCTCTGCAGAGGATAAGACTTAAGATCTTCATCCACATTTTGAATGAAATGCTTTTACATTGGAGAATTTCATACTGTAGTCTGTGCTCTTAGAGCCAATTGGCTCTCTCATTGAAAGTAGCAGCTTTGATGATGCATGGATATGTGCTGATGTGTATGGACCTCAAACTACTCCACAAATTACTGCAGAAAAGTGACAAAAAAGAGGTGTCACTGCTCAAAAAACATTGATAGCACTGTCAAAATTAAATTTGTCACATTTCTTTGAAAGTCATCCTTCCCTTGCTTGACAAAATATTGCCAGCTATCCATGCCTTCAAATGAACTAGCCAATGGCACAGAGAACATTAACCTCCATGTTTAGGTCATTGACTTGTTAGATGATTACAATATATTATGCACCATTGATGAGTGGAAAAAAAATTTCACCCATTCCCCCCACTAGGAAACTATGGAAAAAATTGAAAACAATCCTTTTTGGACGACACCATAGTATCATTTTTATGATCGCACCCAAAGTTAATACTTAAATTTGTAAAAAGCTAATGAAATCACTGGTATTTGTCAAAGGTCTTATTTCTATTTGAATTTACATGTATGCATAGAAGTGTCTAAAGTGAGATTATATGAATTGCCCTCAAAGTATCTTGTTAGCTAGTGCAATAGTTCTTACATTTTTATTTATTTATCAGTCAATGGTCACCAACAATGTCTGTATGAGTTGATTTGTTTAATTTTGCCAGGGTAACACACATTGCACAGGGTGTAGAGTGCATGGTGATTTTCGGACGTAACAAGTGCGTTTGTACTAAGATAGACCAAATTATAGTATATTTTGAAAGGTATATAGTACTCTCAGAACGATGTATACAATTTGAAAATTAAAATTGTCATTCCTCATGGTAAACATTATTAATAACATGAACGAAGTTTATTCATGATACCAACTATTGGTGGCCATTATGTAATGCCAGTAGGACCCCCCAGGTGCTGCCATGGTAACATGTACACGGGTCGCCATGGTAACATGTACACTGGTCGCCATGGTAACATGTGCACTGGTCGACAAGGTGATAGGCCCTGTGTCTTTGGTATTTTATGAATTAGCAATTGTTGGAGACTCCAATTTTTAGCAGAATCTGTAAGATACACAGGATTAGACCAGTATTCTTGTGCTGTCTTTTGTATTGTCCTGTTTCTCTTTCTATGTGATATTTGGCTTATTGACTATCACACCAATGGTGAAATGTTAATGTGATCAAACCGAGATGCTGCTGACGAAATTGACAAATCTGTCATTGTCAAAATCTTGTCCGAAGCTGTCCACTGTCAACTGCTGTAGGTGCTGAGCCGGCTGCTGGCGCTCCGTGAGGCAGACCCGCTGACCACCGGTCACTTCCACTGGTCCGGCGACCAGTGCATGACCAAGTACGACATGACAGTCGCCATAGCAACCGCGTTCAACCTGCCCGCCGACCACATCACCCCAGACAAGGTGACCGAGAACTTTTTTTCCCACTTTTTTTTCGGGGCTGATCATTGAAGATAGTCCGGTTGCCCTGGGATGCAAAAAGCTTGGCCAGGCTTGGTTCGTTCCTCTGCTTTCTTTGTGTCAGTCGCCAGAATTCTGTATGCTCGTCAATGCGGATATGAATTTTCTTTAAATCAAAGGCCGTCGTCAACTCAATTGTTCATAAAAAAACATACAGTACTTAATTGCAATAGGCTCTGTTTAACTGGTAATATCAGCCCGGTGCTAAAATACATTTCACTTTTCAAATGTCAGCTTCTCCGCACTGTTTCTGACCCTCTCCTCTATCGCTTCAGTCTGCGTCTGGCGGGGCTCTGCGTCCGTACGATGCGCGCCTCGACTGCTCGAGGCTAGAGGCGCTGGGGGTCTGCGAGCGGACACCGTTTGACGTCGCGATTCGGGACAGTCTGCAGAGATTCGTCAGCAAACCGTAGCCGGGGCGCGGGAACGTGCGCTGTCTTTGTTTGGACGCGTGAACAGTGGATTTAATTGTGTTTTACGTTGGCTGTAGAAACAGTTAACTTATTGGAATGAATTCTAACTGGTATTTTGTTTCCAATTTTAGTTAGGAACAGTTGAGAATTTTGCGAATGGAGTTAAGAATCATGTAAACATTGAGAAATCATAAACGCTTGCAAATAATTGAATATTATACTGATACAAAGCAGTAAGAAATATGAAAAATGCATTTCTCATAAAAAAGAATATGTACCGGTACTTTGCATATGTAAAGTCAATATATATTTTTGCTTCAAAGGTTATTGTAATTTTGTGGTTCAATAGATGCTAAATAAATGTTGGGAATTCGGGAGATATTTTTGTACTTAAATACATAGCCATAAATAAATAAAATTGATTGAATAACTGTGAATGGTTATTTCTTGTTATATGATAAAGCTTCGTGGGTTAATCTTACATATCATAATATTCCAAAATTTGTCTTTTTCCCAATTCCACTTGGATTTGTAATATCCATTTTGAAAAATTATGATGCCCAATCAAGCCAAATTAAGAATGCAAATCAAAGAACATAATAGCCAAATTTCATGCTTTTATCATCATTCGCACTACTTTTCTACTAGCTGCTCCACTAACACGCACACTCACTTATCTTTTCTTCTGTCTATCACACGTCAAACGTCAGTTTGGATTCAAATCTTCATGCAATAACTGACTCTCTGACCAATCAAAACCACCCGCACGTCATCCAATCAAACGCTCGACAGCTGCTCATTCATCCTTCTCTCTGTCTATCTCACAAAACAACCTGAGTCCAACCTCGGACATACCCCCAAGAAAACTCACAGTTAACCCTGCTAAACATGCAACTAATGGAAAAAGGAACAAAATATTGACCAATTTCGAGTGACGTATGATGCTACTTGCGTGCGCATGCTGGATCCAAAACATTGAACCACGTGGCGGGATACGTCTTATTCTCTTGCACTGAGTCACATGAAGAAACTTGTGAATTTTGAGGTTTATTCTTACTAAATGTACTCATTGTTGTTATCCAGACGTGGGTGTAACAATAACAAAGACAAAGTATCCATACATCTTAGCATATTTTTTACATGTCAACCATAAATATTATGAATAGGCAATGTCTAAACCCGCCGCAGCATGTTTAGTATCTAGAGATTAGGAAAAGTAAGCTATACATGTATTTATGTTGTAAAACAAAATAACTAATAAAAAAAGATTTGGCTTATTTCTATTACAAAATGTATGATTACGACTACCAGGTAAAATATTTGAAGTCCATAGAAATCTTAATATTATAAGAAAAATATTAAAAATCAAAGTACAATGTAGCTGTGTTCATTTAAATAAAATAAAATATGAATGTGACATATTTGATATAGCATAACTAGGTCATGCCAAATGTGAAACAAAATTTGAAGAATTACAGCACGTTCGCAAAAAAAATTCGAGAGAACAGTTCTGTAATGATTGTCTGCGACACGCAAAACTGCTGTCCTACAAGTAAATTCTTACAATTATGATATCTCAAAGAAACTTAGTATACATATACCATATTTACAAGATTCCAATACTGCGATACATTTCTTCCACTACACTTCGTAGATATCTCGAGTTACACTATTGCTTTTTTGTACATAATTTTGATCTTAAATTAAAAAATTGCAATAAAAGTTAATGTAATGTTGTGATTGGGCGATAAGAGGATGGTGCAATACTTCTGAAGACCAAGGGGTATGCTGATCTATACTATAGGCAACATTCTGAAAATATGTCCTTGAAGTGACCAGGCCGTCCCACCAATGGACTTACTGTCGTTATCAGTGATGGATTCAGGGGGTCTCAAGTCTCAAGCCCCCTTCTCATACTGCGCAAACCTACGTATTTCCTATTTTTTGTAAGTGCCCCCTTCCACCCAAAATACTCTCAAGCTCTATCCTTCTCTCCATTCCAGCCTCCTCCTTACTCATGAATAAGCCCCATATACTGTTGTGCCCCCACCTTCTCTAAAACCTCCCACTCCAGCCATATAATACTCACAAACACTTGCCTTCTCTCAAGCCAACCCCTCACCCCATTACGCTATAATCTGACCATTTTCTCACCAAAATACTTCATTTTCATAGGGTTTCCTGGATCTGCCATGGAGAGATAGTAAATGTGTATGCAGTATTTAGATTGCTACACAATAACCATGTGGACTCTGTGTATATATTCAATAAATCTTCTTAAATTATTATACTTAATATACTTAATTTATATAATGTATTTCGCATATACTTATTTAAATGGCCATATGATTAATGCACTTTACAATTCATGAATTCTGTGTGAGTATTGTAATAATAAAATTAAGCATGATAGTTTCTTTAAGATTTCAAACATATGGCACTGTCCTGGCATAAAGCGTTTTAACCAGAGGATTTAGAGTTTTTCTGCTGTTAACATTTCACAAATTGATGTACGAAAATTCCCAAAGATCTGTTGCTTTTATGAAATGTATTTGGAAATTGAACAAAAGAGGTCTTAAGCGTCCATTGAAGAGGGTTTTATGTAGGTGAGAAGATATTAGTGCAATGAAGTTCTTCGTTAATGGAATCGGACCTCATAGTTAGATGTGTATGTAGTATTTATATTGCTATACAATAACCATGTGAAATCTGTGTATATTCAATAAATCCACTTAAATCATTATACTTAACATACTCAATCTATAGATAATAATTTGTATATACTTATCTACATGCAAATAATGTGAATGGGTTTTACAATTTACGAATTCTGTGCGAGTATTGTATGAAAATTAACCATGATTGTTTATTTAAGATTTCAAACATAATGCACTCTATGACTGTCCAGACCTAAGGATTTTATATGATATGATATAGATTTCTCTGGTGTTGACAAATGCTTGGTGTACAAAACTGCGGTTTTTATGAAATGCATTTTTTTCTTGGAATGAGCAAAAGAGATTTTGAGCGTCCATAGAAGAGAGTTTTATCTTATACATAAATAATTGATGCAATGAGGTTCTTAGTTAATGCACGTTTATCAAAAATGCATATGGACGGAGTTGGCCTAAATAAAAGAACTGTCTTTGGCCAGCCCCGCTGGGCTGGTATGATAATTTTGTTTCAATTATGACCTCATCCGACCATATGCAAAGATTTGTAATTTCTTTTGACATTGATAATGAACGTAAATCGGACGTACGGTACACTTTTCGTGATGTTTGTTGTTGCCACACGCTCTTGTGTAGTGAGTGAGGCGATGATAGTATAGATCTACCAAACATCTCTAAATATTTCTTAATCCATGTGTTGACAGCTTTATACGTTATTGTTTTCTGCTACTTTTGCATACTGTAGTAGTATCATCATGTTTCTTATTTCTTTTAAGTAGAAATTATTTGGAAAATTAGAATAAAAAAACAACCATCTGCTATACAGTATCATTGTTTACGATGGAACGTCAAACATTCCCAGTCAGAGCTCTTCGAGAGTACTAAGGCAAAAAGGAAGGAAAAGTAATTGTCCTAGCAAATCTTTTATTTATATATTAGATGCGTAAACTCCAGATATGTTGTAAACAAGAGGTTATACCATGCACTCCCATTTAAATGTTAAAAAATTACATGTAGTACATTTTTTTGAGCAAAATTACTGTCGAAAGCTGGCAATTTCTCTCTATTTACTACAAACGGACGTGCATTGGGAGGACAGATAAGTCTGTTGTTTAAACTAAATTATTCATGTTACGACACGTATTTGAGAACAAATGCTCATATGCATAGAGACTTAACGTTTTTGTTATTGATGCACCACAGTTTGGGATAACATGGATGAGTATTTCTTGGCAACAATACACCTCAAAATTTGGAGTTTCCATACAATTATAAGGCATATCCCGCCATGTGTTCAATAGTGTGGGTCCAGTATGTGCGCGCATCCTCCGACATTTTTGCTATTGTTTACAAACACTGAGAAAGGTCAATAGAAACCTGCATTTGCGGGCCGGCGCGCAGGCCGTGTGACTTACCCCAAGGGCCGGCCATTCGTAGCCCCATGAGCGGGTTGAAGGGTGCGATGATCTTGGCGACGTAGCGCACCCACGTGGGGTGCTTGCTGAGGTCTGACTCGGGGGGTTTCTCCTGGGTCCCCCACGCATCAGCCAGGATCAGATGGCGCACGTGCTCCGGGTGCCTGGGGGGTTGAGGATACGCAACATGTAAATGTAAAGGTCTATAGTCATGATTCTAGTGCTCTCACGACTTTACATTCACACCAGGTCATTGGCAGCATCCTTGTCACACTATATCCTTCTCAACTCTCCGGGAAGCATATAGCACATTGCTACCGTAGTGCAGACGTGCTGGTCATTCACATTAGCGTTCACTCGCCTGACCTGTACCTATTTCATGTGTAGGTACCACGGAGCAGTGTGCAGCCTGTTAAGGATAGGTTTGCTCAACACCCTTGATCAGACCCGACCCTGTTAGAGGTAGGTTTGCTCAACACCCACCATCAGACCTGACCGGTAATCGAAACCAAGACCTTCAGATCACGAGTCCAACTCCCTATCCACTCGGCCACTCAGCTTGGGCTTTGATTTAACACTTCATTTATGTCAATTATGAACTATTGATAGTATGTATAGAGCAAGTGTTCCAGTTATCGGGACGGCTAAAGTTATGGGCACAAATATTTATTTGTTGTCAGAGATTGTTGTGTACATTATGTTCAATTTTAATGTAACACACATTGGGGATATTTTTTTGTCAGATTGGCACCTGCTCTTGGGTACATTATAGCGCAATTTTAATGTATCACAAACACTGAAACAAATTCACTAGACATGTTTTTGAGGGTTCATTTCAATGGACCAACAGTGGCACGCCTGACCTGTACCTATTAAACTATAGTTTTAGAAACAAAATGAAATATGTCACAATAGAATAATGATAACATTTTAGCTCATGAGCTGATGCCATTTTTCTAGTCGTTCAAATAATTTAGTTTAAACATGTTACAAATTATGAGTTAATGATTGTCACCAATGATAGGTTTTATCCCGGACGAGCCCCCAATTGTTTCAAATCGATAATCACACAAAATTACTATTTAGATATTTCATTTTCTTTATAAATATTGCTAGAAATCAGTCACTTTTGAACGGATATATCATTTAGACAACTGAATAATGATGAAACAAGAACTACTCCTCTGGCTGATGATAACATATCCACAATTGAATGATTTCTATACATATAGAAAGCCAAACAAGAACTGGCTTATTATCATAAAATCACATCGCTAGATGTAGACCGCAAGATTATTACTCTATGTCTGTGACCTATTGCGAAATACACCACGGGAAAATATAACTATCAATCCAATTTGAACGAGGGAAAAAATTCAGTTCTTTTCTGTCTATCCTTACTCATAACTGCCAACAATTATACCCTGATAACCCCACCGCGAGTGTACACGGTTAGATAGTGAATTACTCACTCAAGAGTGTACACGGTCAGGTAACACCTGAGTTACTCACTGGAGCGTGTAGGCCGCGGCGAGGTATCCCCCCAGACTGTGGCCGAGCAGGATGAACTTGTCGAGGCCGACACTTCGTCGCCACGCCTCCAGGGACTCCACGTACTCAGCCTCAACCTCAGCAGCGTCCTCCCTGCAGAATAACCACCAGTCTACCGTGAAAATAGTGACCACTTCACGGTGAAATATCGACCAGTCGACAGCCCACACTATGGGCTATTAGAATCTTTGTCAGACGCAGACGTTTGCGGCCCCTTACAAAGCATGTTATCTTGGGACTGACGGTAATATTGAACATTTGTTTCACTTCTGTATATCTGCATTATCAAACTCTAATCCATCTGCACTCCCCGCTTAAAAAGAAAGAGCAAAAACCGCTGATTTTGCGCGTCATACCTGAAGCGGATGCGCGTGGAGCGGCCGAACCCCAGCAGGTCGAGTGCATAGACCGGCCGGGCAAGCGCCAGCGCCTGCAGGTTGAGGATCCAGAGACCCACGCCCGACCCGAAGCCGTGCAGCAGCACCAGGGGCATGCGCCGAGACTCCTGCAATTGTCAGGTAGATGTAGGGTCTCATTTTGTCATAGAATGTTCTTTTATGCTCAGTGGTATTTATTCACAATGCATGTAGTTTGATTTTGAATTTTCATTTATAAACGTTTTCAAACCATGTAGGTTCCTTTTGACAAAAAGTTTTGAAAAACATTTGAAAACGTCAATTTTCAAAAATAAATTATTGTGAATAAATACCACACAGCATAAAAGAACATTCTATAACAAAATGAGACCAAGCGCTGTGCACCAAATACATAGTATTTTTAGCTCTAGTGTAAAAAACATTAACTACTACAATGAAATTATTTAAATAGTATATCTTTTTTTCATTTTTGCTAACTGTATTATAAATCTAAAGCAGAAAAATTTTCCCCTGAATCGGTTTTCAAAATTTGGGTATTAACATTTTTCAAAGTGGGTTTTTTGAAATTTTTGCCTTTAAAGAACAATTGTTTAGAATTTTTTGCAAAAACCAAAAAGTTAAAAAAAATCCATTTTTTAGGGGATTGGAATTTTTTTTGGGACAAAAAACAAAAAAGCTATGAAAATCCAGGTTTCCAAAAAA